>CAXKVX010003003.1:0-42822 GCA_964058865.1 Eleocharis quinqueflora | reverse complement strand
AGAGCACTCATTTCACATGTCTATGGAGTCTCGAGAGGAAGCTATCATAGCCAAGATCACTTTTATAGAGATCGAAACTGTGATTGTTGTGTTGGATTTTATAATCGTACGTGTCATATGGAACGCCATATGAAACAATAAATTTATGAACTTACGTGTTATACAATTATATATTAATTATATGTTATTAATATCCATAATCAAGTGATCAATAAAGTATATTTACATATGGATATAAAGTGTTATCGGAAAGGACCCTTAAATGTGCAGAAATCATAGTTGGTAATTAGCAATTTATTGATAGACTGAATTGCAAAATTACCATTTACCTTTTCTAAAAGGCACATGGTCCCCAAAGACAAGTCATCATATCTCTCTCAACAGAAAATTTACAGAAAAATTACTCTAAGTAATTAGAGAAAAGATTAAGGAAGAGGAGAGATCGTTGTAGAGCCTCTCCATCGGGTTTTACAAGGAGTTTCCGCGTAAGGGAAAAAGGGAACCGGCGACCGTGACTTGCTCTTTTGGAAGACCCCGCTGCCACACCGAAGAGTGGAGAAGAGAACACAAGAGTAGCAAGAAGAGAAGGGCCGCACCGCTGTCCGGATATAGAAAAGCGTCAATTCCGAGAATTTCAAGGCATGGAACAAGGTTAGGCTTCCGCTCAAGTTCCGATTCTCTCTAGTGGTCCTAGAATTAATACTAGAAGTATTATCAATTGGTATTAGAGCCAACTTGATGAGAACCATAAGGTTGTTCCATGAAAGGTCTGAAAATTCACTTTAAATTGACAAAATTCGATTTTTCTCAGTATTTTCAGATTTCAGGATTTTCTGTTAAATCTTGAATTCGTGAAAAGTTTTCAAAAGGATATATACATATTTTTGCATATTCTTAAAGGTCTCGAATTTTCGGATTTTTTTGGTGAATTTTCTAGAATTTTTTGGAATTTATTTAGTGGTGATATTGAGGATTTAAGGCAATTAATGCAGAAAACCTGATTCAGAATGTTTCAGTTTTTCATGATATATCTTGATGATTTTCAAGTATTTTCGTGAAATTTTTCAGAGAAACAAGGTCTTTATTATATTCTCTGATGTTACTGAATTTTTGGTGATTTTACAAAAAAATTTCGGATTTTTTAAAGGACTTTTTACAGAGTGTTATTTAATCTGGAAAAATACTGATAAATGGGTGATTTCAAAGGAAAATACGAATTAAAATTTATTTTTCTGAAAAATAAATTTTGGAAAAATTCTATAAAGTTTGGTAATCAGTCCATTAAGTATTTAACGCATTAATTGATGGTTTAATTACTTTATTAGACCAGAAATATCACCATTAAAATAGGAAATGCAATTTACGGTATTTAAATTGCATTAAAGTATGGTTAAATTATAGAATTTCAAAGGAAAAATTTTAGAAATTCTAAAAGGTCAGTAGATTAAGATTATAAGTATGGTATTAGTGTAAACTAAATTTACCAAAATCTTGATCTATGCATAAAAAAATTGCAAAAACAGACCCAACCGTTATATAACGGTTAGATACCGTTATAACAGTTTAGTGAAAAGTCGCATATTTTGGCCAAAACAGATAAGAACTAGAACCAACCGTTATGTAATGGTTACAACCGTTATAACGGATTGAACTGTTCAGTACAGAATTAACTAATTCTAAAAGGTTGTACTGTGAACCAAAATACCTGACCAATTATTTTAATTTAGTGGTCTGTTTAAGGAATAATTTTGAATCATAATAGAACTATTAAAGTATATATCTTAGTAAATAAATGATTATGATATCATCTCGCTAAAATGAGCTCTCATATCAAATGATTATTTATTTTCTAATTTATAAAAGGTTATATATATGTTGTATGTAAGTACTGGATCAGCCCAAAGGAAGGACAGTACTTAGCTGAATCATATATATATGGTTAGTGGTAAATAAATGGTTGATAATTATAAGGTTAATATGTGATTAGTACATCGGCCCAAAGGAAGGTGACTAATTGACATATAAAGAATTATCATATTTTATTTACTACGCCTAATTGTTGGACAATATTAACTGACTCCAAAGAGCACTTAGTATTGAAAAATGATTAGAAGATGGAGTGTTCTGATTATGATTTAATTTTATTATTAAAGTCTAAGGTTTTAAATGCGTTGCTTGTTCTTTGAAATTTTTTCCAGCAAATATTGCTAGCATTAAGGATATTCCGACTCTCAATGGTTCTACTATAAGGAATGGAAAGATCAATTGGAAATTGTTCTTGGTCTTGTTGATCTGGACATTGCATTACAGACAGACAAGCCAGCAGAACTAACTCCAGACAGTACTGATGATAAAAAACTGGATATGTCCCGCTGGTTAAGGTCAAATCGCATGTGTCTTAAGGTCATGCAAAAGACTATTCCTAAGGCTTTCAGGGGAGACGTTTCTGACACCACTACAGCTAAGGAATTCTTAGCTGATATTGAGTAGAGATTTGTAAAGAATGAGAAAACCGAGATGGGTAATCTCTTAAAGAAATTCTGCTCAAAACAGTATTCTGGTAATGGTAACATAAGGGAGTACATCCTTGAGATGACTCATATGGTTTCAAAGTTGAGGGCCATGAAACTGGACGTGTCGGATGACATGTTGGTTGTCATGATTCTTAACTCGTTACCTCCTAAGTTTGGACACTTTCTTGTGAGCTATAACTGTCAAAAGGAAAAATGGACAGTTAATGAGCTCATATCTCATTGTGTTCAAGAGGAGGAAATGTTGAAGAATGAAACTGTAGAAAGTGCTAATGTTGCCACAACTTCTAAGAAAAAGGGGAATAAGAAACGCAAAGCTGCGGATAAGGTTAAGGATAAGGGACAAAAGAAACAAAAGGATGCCAAGGGCAAACAGCCGGCTGCCGCAACGGGGTCGGAAGTATGTTACTTTTGCAAAGGAAATGAACATTACAAGAGGGAGTGTACGAACTACCAAGCTTGGTTAGCCAAGAAGGAAAAGAAAGGTACATTTTACTCTTTAGTTTGTTCTGAAGTTAATACTGTTTCAGTACCAATAGACACTTGGTGGATCGATTCTGGTGCCACCACTCACGTTTCGATGTCTATGCAGGGATGTCTGAGTCATCGAAGGCCAAGTGATGTAGAAAAATACATATACTCAAGGAATGGCAATATGGCGGAAGTTGAAGCTATAGGACATTTTAAGCTTTTACTAAATTCTGGTTTTTATTTGGATTTGTATGTAGTACCGTCGTTTAGGTAGAACTTAATTTATGTTTCTAGTTTGGACAAGAATGGTTTTTCTTGCATATTTGAAAACAGAAATTTCAGATTGTTTCATAAATCTAAATTAGTTGGATTTGGAAAAATGTCTGAATATGATAAGCTTTATGCTTTAAGGGTTATTGCTTCGACTAATGAATCCTTGCATACTAGTACTCGGAATGTTAAACAGAAATTAACTCACAAGAATTCAAGTGCTTTATGGCATAGACGACTAGGTCATATTTCTCGCAAGAGATTGGAACGTCTTGTCAAAAATGAAATTCTTGATTCTTTAGACATGTCGGATTTTGATCCGTGCATACAATGTGCTAAAGGAAAACAAACGAAAGTCCGAAAATATGAAGCTAGATGTGCAACAGATGCATTGGAACTAATTCACACGGATATTTGTGGACCATTTCATACGGCTACCAGAAATGGACACACTTATTTTATTAGTTTCATTAATGATTATACACGTTATGGCTACATATATTTAATTAAAGAGAAAGCGCAAGCTTTGGACATGTTCAAATCCTTCAAGGCTGAGGTTGAGTTGCAACTCAATAAAAGGATTAAACAAGTCAAATCGGATCGTGGAGGTGAATACTACGGTCGATATGACGGTTCGGGTGAACAATGTCCAGGGCCGTTTGCCAAGTTCCTAGAGGAAAATGGGATTGTGCCACAATATACCATGCCAGGTTCGCCTGCCATGAACGGGGTTGCAGAAAGGCGCAATCGTACATTAATGGAAATGGTGCATAGTATGCTTAGTCACACTACTTTACCATTGTTCCTCTGGGGTGAAGCGCTTAAATCCGCAGCTTACATTCTCAATCGTGTACCAACTAAGGCATCTATTAAAACTCCATATGAGTTGTGGACTGGGCGTAAACCTAGTTTACAACATTTCAGGATATGGGGTAGTCCAGCTGAGGCTAGGCCTTATAGGCCAAATGAAAATAAACTGGACGAAAGGACAGTTAGCTGTTATTTTGTTGGCTATGCAGAAAGGTCACGGGGTACAAGTTTTATAATCCTACTAATAAAACTATATTCGAGACGAATACAGTTAAGTTCTTTGAGGATATTTCGATTCCAGGGGAGAATAATATGCATTAGTCTATTAATTTAGATGATGATCAATCAGATGATACAGAGATGCAAATCGAACCAGTGGTTCGTGAGATTGCACAAGGTTCAAATACATCTGATGATTCATTGTTGCACATAGGTAGTCCTACTACTCGGGTTGTATAGGAAACTATACAAACCGAACAGGATGACATACGTGCTGTACAAGAAATTGTGCATAACGATAAGGATGTGCAAGTACAGGTTGATGCAATTGAGGAACCTTCAATACCTCAAGAACTTGTGCCATTAAGGAAGTCCACTCGTGTAAGAAGAAATGCTATATCAAATGATTATGTAGTATATATTCAAGAGCATGAATTTGACATTGGTATGATGGAAGAAGATCCTGAAAATATCCATCAATCAATCAATTGTCAAAATTCAGAAAAGTGGATTGAAGCTATGAATGATGAAATAAAGTCTATGTATGACAATAAGGTTTGGGATATTATTCCATTACCTAAGGGTGCGAAAGTTGTTGGTTGTAAATGGATATTTAAAACCAAACGGGATTCGAATGGTAATGTGGAACGGTACAAAGCACGACTTGTTGCTAAGGGTTTTACCCAAAATGAGGGCATAGACTATAAAGAAACTTTCTCACCTGTGTCGACGAAAGATTCTTTTAGGATCATCATGGTTTTAGTAGCACACTTGGACCTCGAGTTGCATCAAATGGATGTAAAGACCGCTTTCTTAAACGGTGAACTTGATGAAACCATTTATATGGTTCAACCGCCTCATTTTGAGACGGATGATCCAAAGAGTATGGTTTGTCAATTAAAGAAATCAATTTATGGACTTAAGAAAGCGTCTCGGCAGTGGTATTTTAAATTCGCACAGGTTATTGTCTCATTCGGTTTTGAGGCAAATCAGATTGACGAATGTATATATCACAAGTTCAGTGGGAGTAAAGTTATGTTTCTGATTTTGTATGTTGATAACCTATTGCTTGCAACAAACGATATGAACATGTTGCGTGAAACCAAGAAATTTCTATATAGATTCTTTGAGATGAAAGATCTTGGCGAAGCGTCTTATGTGTTAGGATTAAAGATACATCGAGATCGTTCTCAAGGTATCTTAGGCCTTTCACAAGAAGGTTATATCGATAAGGTACTTAAGCGATTTGGCATGGAACATTGCAAACCAGCTGATACTCCAGTGGCAAAAGGAGACAAGTTTAGTTTCAATCAGTGCCCAAGGACAGAACTTGACAAGTCAGAAATGCAAAATATTCCCTATGCTTCAGCAGTTGGGAGTATTATGTACGCTCAAGTATGTACGCGACCGGACATTGCGTACATTACTGGAATGCTAGGCAAGTACCTAAGTAATCCTGGATTGGATCACTGGAAAGCAGCCAAGAGGGTATTGCGGTACTTACAAAGAACGAAGCATCATATGTTGACGTATCGAAGGTCAAACATGCTTGAGATCGTTGGTTACACTGACTACGATTTTGCGGGATGTCAAGATAGCAAGAAGTCCACTACTGGTTACATTTTTATGTTGGCCGGAGGAGCTATTTCATGGAAAAGTGCAAAGCAGTCATTGGTTGCAACTTCTACCATGGAAGCAGAATTTGTATCTTGTTATCAAGCATCAAATCAAGCGATATGACTACGCAACTTTGTCACGGGGCTGCGGGTAATGGAGACTATCCAGTCACCATTGAAGATGTATTGTGACAATAACTCTACGGTGCTGTATTCAAATAACAACAGGAGCTCAACCAAGTCGAAGCACATTGGTACAGATTTCATGATAGCTGACCAGCTGACTAAGGGTTTAATTCCCAAAGTTTTCCATGGGCATGTTGCTCGTATGGGTGTAATTTCAGCGGATGATGTTCAGTTTTAGTGGGAGTCTGATAAGTTTGTTGTAGTGCTTGAAAGATTGTATGTATTTACAGACATTTGTTTATATAATATAATGCACTCTAAAGTTAAAGTTAAAGGCTAAAGTTTTAAAGTTATATTGTGCATGTATATTATTCAGTTAAGGTTTTATTCTGGATTCGGTTGATCTCAAAAGGCAAAGGACCAAGTTGGAAACAGACACGTAGATCACATTTCGTGTGATTTCCACACTGCACATCCATTTCATGATTCATGTCATTCAGTTGTATTAGCATCATGATTTATGTCGGTCTAGTCACTCATAAATGTGACGAAGTGCTGCTTAAGTCTGTTGTTGATATCGCTGATGGACGGAATTGTTTGACACTTAAAGTGACAAAAAAGTAAAGAGCTCTGTTAATATATAATTAAAGGTTACACACATAGTCCAAGTGGGAGATTGTTGGATTTTATAATCGTACGTGCCATATGGGACGCCATATGAAACGACAAGTTTATGGACTTACGTGTTATACAATCATATATTAATTATATGTCATTAATATCCATAATCAAGTGATCAATAAAGTATATTTACATATGGATATAAAGTGTTATCGGAAAGGACCCTTTAATGTGCAGAAATCATAGTTGGTAATTAGCAATTTATTGATGGACTGAATTGCAAAATTACCATGCACCTTTTCTAAAAGGCACCTGGTCCCCAAAGACAAGTCATCCTCTCTCTCTCAACAGAAAATTTACAGAAAAATTACTCTAAGTAATTAGAGAAAAGATTAAGGAAGATGAGAGATCGTTGTAGAGCCTCTCCATCGGGTTTTACAAGGAGTTGCCGCGTAAGGGAAAAAGGGAACCGGCGACCGTGACTTGCTCTTTTGGAAGACCCCGCTGCCACACCGAAGAGTGGAGAAGAGAACACAAGAGTAGCAAGAAGAGAAGGGCCGCACCGCTGTCCGGATATAAAAAAACGTCAATTCCGAGAATTTCAAGGCATGAAACAAGGTTAGGCTTCCGCTCAAGTTTCCGGTTCTCTCTAGTGGTCCTAGAATTAATACTAGAAGTATTATCATGTTGAGGTAGATGCCTCAAACATTATGATGGTTGTACAGAAATTAACTGGAAAGGAACCATCAGATGCCAACAAAGAAATGCCAATGCCGAAGAAACCATGAGTACGACGATTAGTGCCATCAACTCATGTTCAATCTAAAGAGGAGTGTTTTGTTGGCAATGGAGGCTTTGAGGTTGAAGCACCAAGTGCAAGAGATGCAGTTGATGAACTGGTTGTGTGGGAAGAGTTAGAGCCCCATTTGGATGAGTTGTTTATCCTAATTAACCAATGATATGGTTGTGCATGCAATTTAGTTAAGATCCACTAATTTATGATTTCATCTCTCGATTATTTATTCCTCTGGTACATTTTAGTACATATGTAAGAGTTGAAAAATATAATAGACATTTTAGTACATTTAATGGTCATATGACCGTTAGTAGCTTTAATGGGGAAGTGGAGAATTGGGCCTTTAAAAGCTAGTTGTTATAGCGGCTAGTTAGAAATTTGTATATATGCATGTATCACCTGTAGATTAAAAAATAACGCCACGACCTATTTAGTGTAGTGGTGAGGTATAAAATCTTCATAAGGGAGGTTTGGGTTCAAGCTGTTGGATTTTACAATCGTACGTGTCATATGAGACGTCATATGAAATGACAAGTTTTATGTACTTACGTGTTATACAATTATATAATAATTATATGTCATTAATATCCATAATCAAGTGATCAATAAAGTGTATCTATATATGGATATAAAGTGTCATAGGAATGAACTCTTCAATGTGCAGAAATTATAGTTGGTAATTAGTAATTTATTGATGGATTGAATTGCATAATTGTCGGGTTAGGGTTGGGTACACCCATGAGTGCACCATTTGATGGTGCACTCATGATTTGAACTATTGAATCAATGAATTAGACACTTTCTTCTAATAATTTAATATTTTTTATTTTTCTCTCTCCAAGAAATTTAAGAAGAGAGAGGATGTAATTCATTGATCCAATGGTTAAAATCACGAGTGCACAATCAAATGGTGCACTCATGGGTGTATCTACTCCTCACCCATAATTGCCATGCACTTTTTAAAGGGCACATGATCCCAAGTGACAAGTCATCATTTCTCTCTCTCAAGACATGATAGAAAAAACAGAAAAATTACTCTAAGAAAATAGAGAAAATAATAAGGAAGAAGAGAGATCGTTGTAGAGTCTCTCCATCGGGTCCAATAAGGAGTTGCCGCGTAAGGAAACCGGCGACTGTGACTTGCTCTCTTGGATATATTAAATTTAATAGATATATCCTTTATTTTCATTTCCCTTAAATACCAACAATAATAACATCGTTAATTTTTCAAATTAAATATTGGACGAATAATAAATTTGAATATTGTTGCTTCAAAGTTCAATGAAATACTACTTAATCAAGAATATGGGGAATATATCTACAGCATGTGTTCATTTTTATAAGATCTGAACTGTTAGTTCCGTGTCAAGATACGTGCCACTCGAGATGCTATATATATCTATGGATAACATAGCACTTTCCATCAACTTCACATCTATCAAGGTCTCATGCTCTCATAGAAGATTACAGTTCATGCATTAACCCATAGCCACTTATTTATTTTCAATGGAAGAAAAAATTACATCAGTCCATTTACTGGCTGGCTAGTGGCTGGCCACCCTTTGAACGCCTGCATAGCATGAGAGTGATGTGCTTATTTCTTTCAACTGATGAGATTGTTGTTGGGCATCCTCAATATGGAGAAAATTGTGATGATGATAATCTTAGTTTGAGTAGGTTTGAGTTTTTTGATTTCTGCAGAGGGGAAACCAGTAAATCTTGATGAATCTAAAGAAAATCTCGAGGATGAAGAGTTGACGGATTATGAACCTTATTCAACTGATGATACTGACAATGAAGATAGTGATGATGGTGATGACTCTGATTTAGATTTTTCCTAATTTTTGTTATGCATTTTTATTGATATTGTGTTTCGTAAACTTGGTTATGTATTTTTATTTAGTTCTGTACTTGTTGTTTTGTTATACACATGCTATTAATTATGACCCAATAACTAAAAGCAAATCTTTTTTATTTGTAGCATTCTAATATGATTTGTCATTCTGATTATATACTGAATCAAAGTTTTGATATGTATTTTTAGCATTTTAATATGAATCTTTTTGTTATATACAAACATATAGTCAAAGCGTGGAAAAGCAAAACTTTGAATTGCGAACACCGTTGACCACTCAATTAGTATGCAATTTAGCAAATTGGAAACTGCTAAGGCCTTTTAGGATTTTCTGTCCAACCGTATAACCAAACCAACTTTGCTTTGAAAATATAAGCTTGAAATGGACACTTAAATATTTTGAATAACAATATATTTTTTATTTTTTTCATACATAAACGTTTCATCTTGAATCTAAACAAAATATTTAGAATTAGTATTCAATGTGTGTAAAATTATATATTTCATTTACTGATGAGAAACATAAGTTGTAACTATAAATTCAATAACAATAATAAAGTTATTTTGTTATTAAAATAAGTTATAGTGAATATATATTAGATCGTCACTATTATTATATCAAATAGTGATGAATAATAAGTTGTCACTATTAATTTCATAAGTGACAAATTTATGGTGTCACAAATGCAAAATATGTCGAAATAAAAAAGATCGTCGCAACAAAATAATTTTAATAGTGTGAATAATAAATTCGTCACAAAAATTATATTATCAATGACAAACTTATGGTTCTCACAAATTATCGTCACAATTCATAATTCTAGTGACTACATTTTAAGTTGTTACTATTACGTATGAAAATAGTGACAACTACAACAGAGCATCACTAGAAGGTCTACAAATGTGACAAAAGTGTAGTCATCACAAAAACTCATTTTTCTTGTAGTGGTGACAATTACTTCTGTCACTCGGTTGTTTCTGGAGGGGATGTAACTGGAAGATTTAGCGACTTTCGTGTTTTTTACTGCCAGCTATGTGGCTCATTTTATTCACATAAAGATAACACTCGGTTATTTTCTGCGCCACACTCAGACCGTTTGATAACACTCGGTTACCAAATTGTTTCATATCCATGTCACTGTTACATTGTTTCATTTAAGACCGACTTACAAGTGACTGCATGACAGAGAGGTTCCACTTATTTCAATATACAAACTATGAAACTAAATGGCAATTGTCTCAGTTACAGATAACAGCAACTGTTTCACAGATTAAGCAACAGAGAACTCAGATAGTTTGTATTAGTCGCGTGAAAAGACACGTGAATAGTACTATTCTGACTCTCTTCCAAGGTCCTCTCTAAACTCAAAACTCGCTTACTCTCTCTATATATGCGCAAATCCCACAAATGAATTTTCATATCCATTAATTTAAGCTACAAACGAACCAACTATTCATTAATTAAATTACCCTTCTCTCTCTCTCTGACACACGCACATTCTTTCCATTAATTAATTAGAGCACTCATTTCACATGTCTATGGAGTCTCGAGAGGAAGCTATCAAAGCCAATATCACTTTTATAGAGTTCGAAACTGTGTTTGTTGAGGTAGATGCCTCAAACTTTATGATGGTTGTACAGAAATTAACTGGAAAGGAACCATCAGATGCCAACAAAGAAATGCCAATGCCGAAGAAACCACGAGTAAGACGATTAGTGCCATCAACTCATGTGCAATCTAAAGAGGAGGTTTTTGTTGGCAATGGAGGCTTTGAGGTTGAAGCACCAAGTGCAAGAGATGCAGTTGATGAACTGGTTGTGTGGGAAGAGTTAGAGCCCCATTTGGATGAGTTGTTTACCCTAATTAACCAATGATATGCTTGTGCATGCAATTTAGTTAAGATCCACTAATTTATGATTTCATCTCTCGATTATTTATTCCTCTGGTACATTTTAGTACATATGTAAGTGTTGAAAAATATAATAGACATTTTAGTACATTTAATGGTCATATGACCGTTAGTAGTTTTAATGGGAAATGGAGAATTGGGCCTTTAAAAGCTATTTGTTATGACCCTTAGTAGATTAAAAAATAACGTCAAGATCTATCTAGTGTAGTGGTGAGATATAAAATCTTTATGAGGGAGCTCTGGGGTTCAAGCTGTTGGATTTTACAATCGTACGTGTCATATGAGACGTCATATGAAATGACAAGTTTTATGGACTTATGTGTTATACAATTATATAATAATTATATGTCATTAATATCCATAATCAAGTGATCAATAAAGTGTATCTATATATGAATATAAAGTGTTATAGGAATGACTCTTTAATGTGCATAAATTATAGTTGGTAATTAACAATTTATTGATGGACTGAATTGCATAAATGCCGGGTTAGGGTTGGGTACACTCATGAGTGCACCATTTGATAGTGCACTCATGATTGATCCAATTGTTAAGATCACAAGTGCACAATCAAATGGTGCATTCATGAATGTATCTACTCCTCACCCATAATTTCCATGCACTTTTTTTAAAGAACACAAGGTCGCCAAGTGACAAGTCACCATCTCTCTTTCTCAAGACATAACAGAAAAACATAAAAATTACTCTAAAGAAATAGAGAAAAGAATAAGGAAGAATAGAGATCGTTGTAGAGCCTCTCCATCGAGTCCTACAAGAAGTTGCCGCGTAATGAAACCGGCGATTGTGACTTGCTCTCTTGGATATATTAAATTTAATAGATATATCCTTTATTTTCATTTCTCTTAAATACCAACAATAATAACATCGTTAATTTTTCATATTAAATATTGGACGAATAATAAATTTGAATATTATTGCTTCAAAGTTCAATGAAATACTACTTAATCAAGAATATGGGGAATATATCTACAGCATGTGTTCATTTTTATAAGATCTGAACTGTTACTTCCATTTCCATCAACTTCAGTACTTCACATCTATCTGGGTCTCATGCTCTCATAGAAGATTACAGTTCACGCATTAACCCATAGCCACTTGTTTATTTTAAATGGAAGAAAAAATTACATCAGTCCATTTACTGGCTGGCTAGTGGCTGGCCACCCTTTGAGCTCCTGCATAGCATGAGAGCGATGTGCTTATTTCTTTCCTTCTCTTTTGTTTTCATTTTAGGAAGAAAAAAATGAGGTTGATATTAATTCTGGTCAAATTATTGGAACTTTCCCTTGTTAGTTCGTTAGTTCCTGCTCCTATATATAAGTGTACATCTAACATCTCTCTGACATGGCTTTTCAAATATCCACAGTCACCTTTGAATCGAATTAGCAACAAAATAACTACTCAATAGATCATTCACTAGTGCATTTGGTCCATTAGACTCTTCGTCTTTTCGACATGATGTCGCAAGAGAAACTCGAGCAAGTGAAAGTCACATTCGTTGAGAGTGAGACTATGTTCGTCGAGACTGATGCCGTGAATTTCATGTCAGCTGTTGTGCAACAGTTAACTGGTAAGGAACCATCGAAACCCAACAAGAAACCACCGAAACAAGTAGTACCACAGGAAATGTACAAAGCAGAACTAGCATCAACAGAACTACGGGAAACAGAGGGCCTTAATGCAAATGGTGGATTTGATTTTGAAGCAGATGCAGTAGACGAGGTTGCTGCATTGATGGTGGAGTTAGAGCCATATTTGCATGATTTGTTTGTATTAATGAATCAATGATGTTAGCTCAACACTGCTACGTACGCACTAAAAGTAGCTACGTAGGAACTTTCAGCACATAATTATGTTAGAATTGAGCGGTTAAATTCAATAAATAAAGTTTGAATTATATGTTATATTATTAATATATCAAATACTATCACAAATATTATATTGAGTAATATAAGATATGTTATACAAATGTGATTGATTAAGGCATGACATAATACGTATTTCGCTAAGTGCGAAGATCTCAATAATCATGTCATAATCTTTATAGATCACGAAATCTTAATAAAATCTTGAGAATCATGTCATAATCTTTATTGATTATCGAGAATCATACCATGATCTTTATAGAATACGAGGTCTTGATAAGATCTCATGAATTTTGTCATGATTTTTATATATTATGAGATCTTAATAAGATCTCAAGAATTTTATCATAATTACGGGATCTTTTCAAGATCCTGAAGACAGTAATATTTAAGCATTAGATTTCTAGGTATACGTTGATGAATTGTTAGGTGTGCATATGTTTCACATTAGCTCTTTCTTTTGTTCTCCTCTATTAAAGATAAGTACAAACTTCATTCATAGTTTATGGGAAAATAATAGAGCATCTGTATCACCCGGAAAGGACTCACGAGTGATCTGTTGTGAAGAACAAGACGCTCAACACAAGGATAGCATAGAGCATTAGAGCATTAGAGCCTCATCTAGTGATATTGTTTGAGAGACAATTAAGACATAAGAAGGATGTCAAGTAGCGCTTCTGCTAAAAATCTAAAATTATAATTCTCTAGAATAAATCTTCAACAATTGTTTAGGATTTTAAGCAAACGGGTAAACTAGATTTGAATTGCACCAACAAATTATTCTCTATTTTTTATGCAGTTTCGCTGCATATAATTTTGGAGCAGAACTCTTTTTTTTTCAAAATTGGAAATTTGAACACTGTAAATTACATTTATTTGCTTCAACGTGAATGCATATAATTAATCGTAGAACATCAAATTATGAATTTTGGAAATTAATTTTGGGATATTTAGGGGATGTAACAGTGGAATCTTTAATTAATTGAATAATCTCACCATCATACGTACGCTTGGTGTGGTGACGGCTTTGGAATTTGGCAGCCACTTGAGCAGCACTTTTTTTTTATTATTCATCTTTAATTTCATTCAATCTTTCTCCAAAAGGAGCTGATAATTACCTCCATTTATTTGACTTCATATCTTGCTCCATAGCTTAAAAAATAAAGTCAAATCTATTTAAGTAGTAAAAATAGAAAGTTAGTCCACATATTAGAAATGATATTCAGTTTCCATTTCCGGGCTCATATTTGGCTTCCGCTCTTCCAAATTCTGTTTTCACTTATTTTCTTTTTCACTTCACATTTTAAAGTGGATATTATATAGACGGGCGGATTCAGAAAAATTTTCAGAATGGTTCAACATTTCGGTTTTTTTTTTCCAGAGTGCTTTAACATCATGAATATATTAAAAAAAATTCAAATTATAAGTCTATTTTTAAAAGAAAATTTAACTACATGATCAATTTTGAAATTTTTTTCCAAAGTAGATCACTCTAGACCTTAGTGGCTCTGTCCCTGCATATATATACAAATGAATTATTATATAGCTATGAGATATTATTATTTTGGGATGACGAAATTATTGTTATGTAGATATCAAGTCATTTTCTTTCAATGCTTAAAAACTTATTTGTACGATGTCATGTCATTATTCACAATATATATATAAGATAATTATTTCTGTTGATAAAAAGGTATATAGTTCTTATTGTATCAAGGGATTAATTAGTTACATCATAAAAAATAATATTTTTTATTATAATTTTAACATTTTAATTTTTAAGTAGCAGAGGTAGATCCAAGAAACATAAATTTGTTTATTACATCCAAGAAAAATTGAATCCCCTGGAAATCTATTTACTCTAATTTTGGTGCTTATTTTTAATTTGAATGATATTGTTGTCAGATATCAAATAAGTATATTATGAAAATTCAATATACGTTAGAATATTTTTCATTATCACACATTGATATAAAAAATATATAAAATTTAAGATATCATTAAGAGCTTAGAAAAAAATAAAGACAAAAATGGATCTTGGTAATTATATTGTGTTTGACATATATATAATCAAATTTATTGATTTTTGTAGTACTATATTATTTATTTTATACGTCAATTTGCATGGTGGATTTTTTTATTTATCATATTATTTATTTTAATATTTAAATTTTATTATATATAGGTGCACTCGTATTCAAATTTTTTTTTTGAAATTGACGTATCGTTGCACCCACATCGTATCGGATACGATACTCACGCCTGCATCCGTACAACATAGTAAATTTATTATGTATTTGTAAAGTGTGTTTGATGTGATAGTTAAATATTATTAAAAGTACTACGACGGTATACATGCTGATAATTTGCTATTCCGAATAATAATCTATGCATATTTTCTTACACGAACTTATATTGATTATTTTCTATTATGTATCAAGTGGGAATAAGAAAATATATATGCCACAGGTAAAAGATATATTTTTATTGACGGACTCTGATACAGTATTTTAAAAGATACACATTTTCTTTTTTTGAAATAAATGAAGAGTGTTCACCACTTCATTTTAATAATAAAAAAATTATATAAACAAAACCTTCAAAGCATATAAGATCAATAAATCCGTTAAATCCTATGTACCTCTATCCCTATCTAAAGTTCCTAACTTCCTATCTAAAATTCATTACATTGGTAACTATCATCAGCCTATAAAAACAAACTATGCTATATCAGCCTTTCAAACTTTTGCTGACCAGCTTCTAACAAAACAAGTAATACAACTCAATACATGAATGTTTATATGTATCATATAGCACATCTGACATCCATGACATCTTTATCTTCATAATCTCTCAAGCACTGATATGATTGACTGATATCTCTTGATCAAGGCTACATCTCTCTATTACCATTGGCCAATTGCCTCCATCTCCACAACATTACTCTGATTATCAACATATCTCGTATATATTTGCCAGCGAAGCATTTTGTGCCTCTGCCAAGTACTGTCGTCGTCGTTGCTCAACCAATCGTCGCACACAAACTCGAGCGGAACTCGTTCCAAGATCGCACGAGTTATATCTCTAACGCAAAATCCCAAAAAAAAATCCACATTAAATTCATGAAATAATTGTGATGTAATTAAGAAAGTTTATGGTTTCTAAAAGGTACTCTAATATTGATTATTTTCTATTCTGATAACTATGATGGTACTCCTATAACTATGCCAAAAGATCCATAGTAAATTCAACGAATGATTGTAACCTAAATTAAAAGTGTTTAATCTGTTGCAGGCGTCAAAATCATAAATTTCATCTTCTAATCAGTACATACATACATATAGGTCATGCACTCATGCTAGTAGATTTCACAGTTGTCACAATTAATCTAATCAGATTTGATGCCATTAACTGATGTTAGTTCTAGATGTGCAACCAAAAGAATGAGGAAACCAAAAAAAAAGGTACCAGGAAACTGATATATCATATATGGATGTGTATTTGTGATAATCGGGGCTTTCTTTGTCCATCTCCTTCTAATAGAACTGATCTGATAAGTACAAACCATAGGCACAACTTTTGATAGTTGCAGGAATTAGGAGTTTAAATGAGCAGTACAAGTTAAATTTGAGGTCAAGTGTAATTTACATATTTCTCCTTTATCTTCTCTCTGATTATTCAACATGTCACATGTGCAATCCAACGGAGATTCACTTCCTCTTAGAATGAGATAAAAATGGTAGACGAACTCAATCCTCTCCTGTATGGAAGATCCTAAAAGAAATGTGCCAGCGTTCAAACAAATTACATTCTCAAACAAATTACATTCTTTAAATTAGACATCCCGGAGTATGGAAAATTAGAAATTATATAGGATGTACCAGTAACTGGTACTATCTGGAGATCCTTAAACTCTAGACCAACCGACCAACGACATATGGTATTGGTTGATATTGGAATATCTCCCGTTGAAGCCATTAGCATGCTCAGCTCTGGTGATGGAGACTCTGACAGGAGAACGCACCAAAACCAGCTTCTGAGAGAATGTCGCCTCACTTTCAAACAGTATATATATGCTATCTATTTTGACAAACAATATAGCAAAAAAAAAATTGATTTAAGAATTTTCTTAATCACCAATCAATACCAATAACTCAATAAGGCAATTATAAAAATAAAACTGTTAATTTTTAAAATAATTTCTTTACCACAAGTTAATCATTTCTTTTCATCTCATTACTACGAAGTCTGATATATATCATGTCTAATTAAGGATAGTGAAGCTCGTCCCCCAACTTCATCTCTCTGTGTTTCATGGACATCATTCCTGTTAGAAGTTTGAGAAGAAAGAAACAGTTTTGTGGTGCAAAATTGCGGCACCATTTTCTAATATCTCAGCACTTTTATTCATCACCAATTACATCAAAAACAGAAAGTAAATATCTTAATACATTTCTTAACTAAGTAGTGCATGATTTCTTATTTTTCATACACCTAATAAGTAAACTAACTAAAGACTAATATTCAGAAGATATCATCACAATCTTCTAAAACAAGAAATCCAAAACAAAATACAAAATACCAAATAACAATCAACAGAACAGTTCGACTCACTGCTTCCTACCCCTGACTCAGACTGTGTGCCAGATGACACAACAACTTACATCTTACATTCTCCCTCTTAAGCTTGTTGTGTCTTCTTGACATTTTGCATTCCTATCCTCTCTCTGAGTTCCAGAAATTTCACTCTTCCCAATGGTTTAGTTAGAATGTCAGCAAGCTGGTTATTTGTCCCAACGTGTTCAACATCCATTCTACCTTCTTCCACACACTCTCTTATAAAATGAAAACGAATATCTATGTGTTTGCTCCGATCGTGATATACAGGATTTTTGCACAACGAAATTGCAGATTTGTTATCTACCTTGAGCTTTATCTTCTGTGGTATTTCCCCAGCCAGATCTGCACGTAATGTTTCTAACCAGATACCTTGACATGCTGCTGATGCAGCTGCTATATACTCGGCTTTACAAGAGGATAGAGCTACAACCTTTTGCTTCTTCGAAAACCAACAGATTGGATTGCTTCCCAGAAAGTAAATTACACCAGTAGTGCTTTTTCTGTCGTCCAGATCTCCTGCCATATCGCTATCAGAAAATCCAACAAAGTTCTGCTCTTCTCTTGGCACCTTCTTATAGCAACACCCCATACCAGTTGTTCCTCTTATGTAACTGAGAATATGTTTCACAGCTGCCATGTGCTCAATTGTGGGAGATTCCATGAATCGACTCACTATCCCTACTGAGTATGCCAGATCTGGTCTAGTATGTAACAAATATCGAAGACTTCCAACAATGCTCCTGTATCTGGTTTGATCAACTGGGGGTGCGCTGCTGTTCTTGCTGAGTTTGTGTCTGGCTTCCATAGGTGCTTGCGTCGGATTGCACTCTTCCATGCCACAATCTTTCAGAATTTTCCGAGCAAAGGTTTGCTGACACAAGGTTATCGTGTTGCATGTCTGTTTCACCTCTATGCCAAGATAATATGTCAATAAGCCTAGATCACTCATCTTAAATTTCTCCATCATCTCCCCCTTGAACTTGGCAATCTCTACCTCACATGTTCCCGTAATTAGCAAATCATCTACATAAACTCCCACTAAGATGTTTCCTTCACCTTGCTTTCTTCTGTAGACTGCATGTTCTGATTTGATTCTTTCAAAATTCATGGACTTCAATGTGCAATCCAGCTTGAAGTTCCATTCCCTTGGAGCCTGCTTCAGGCCGTAGAGTGCCTTGTGCAATTTTAACACCTTGTGTTCCTGCCCTTTTATCTCAAAGCCTGGTGGTTGTGCAGCATAAACGACTTCTTTCAATTCTCCATTCAAAAATGCTGACTTGACATCCATATGATGCAACATCCACCCCTCTTGCACTGCTATCACCATAATCATACGCACAGTTTCCATTCTAGCTACAGGAGCAAACACTTCATCAAAATCAATCCCATGCTGTTGAACATACCCTTTTGCCACGAGGCGGGCCTTGTACTTTGCAATTCTACCTTCAGAGTCCTTTTTTAGCTTAAATACCCACTTGAGCCCAATTACTTTCTGACCTTCTACTGGTTCTGAGAGACTCCAAGTTTTGTTATCTAAAATGGTCTCAATTTCTTCTGTCATGGCTTGCTTCCAGTTTCGATCTTTTACTGCCTCACTGTAATGCATTGGTTCTTCCATTCCAAACAAGCACACATCAGAGAGACTTAACTGTATCGGTTCAGTCTCACTATAAATTTCCTCAAGGCTCCTCAATCTTATTGGTGTTCCTTGTGAACCTTCTGAAACCTCATGATCGGTATCTTCTACCTGTTCTTGGACAAATGTGGGTGAATCAGGAGTTGCTTGCATCACCCCTTCATTGTCTTCCTGAAAATCATCACCTAATTCATTAAGTGGTTCACTGTGCTCAAACTCTAAATTGAAACTAGTGTTGCTCTGAGTGCTTGTGCTGCTTTCTCCAATACCCCACTCCCATGCCTTATCTTCCTCAAATATCGCATCACATGTCACATGTACCTTCTTGGTGACTGGATTATACACTCTGTAAGCTTTAGACCCTTTTTCATACCCAATCAGTACCATAACTGAGCTTCTATCATCGAGTTTTGAAAGGTATGGATTTGTTGCCTTTACATGTACCAAGCACCCAAACGTTCGAAAATGATCCACCTTTGGTTTTCTTCTGTACCATGCCTCATACGGAGTAACACCAGTCAGGCTTTTTGTTGCTGCTCGGTTCAGAATGTATACAGCGGTTGTCACAGCTTCTCCCCAAAACTCTGAAGGAACACACATGCTCTTCATCATGCTTCGTGCCATTCCCAAAATGGTTTGATTTCTTCTCTCAACCACCCCGTTTTGTTGTGGTGAGTATGGTGCAGTCAAGAATCTCTTAATACCCATTGTCTTGCAATACTCGACAAATTCGTTTGATCTGAACTCTCCTCCTCGATCTGTTCTAAGTGCCTTAACCTTTGCACCTTTCTCTACCTCAATTTCTTCTTTGATTTCTTTGAATGAACTGAAGGCTTTGTCTTTGGTTTTCATGAGTACGATCAACATGTACCGGCTATAATCATCTACCAAGAGTAGAAAGTACTTGTTACCTGCTGGAGTGGGAGGAGTGATCGGTCCACACAAGTCACCATGAAGTAATTCCAATGGTTCACTTGCTCTAAAGTCTGTTTCTCGTGGGAATCCTGCTCGGCGCTGCTTACCAGTCATACAACCTCTACACACTTCTTCTGTGCATTCGATTCTTGGTAACCCTTCTACCATACTTTCTTGAGACATCTTAGAAAGAGACTAATAATTAATGTGCCCATACCTTGTATGCCACCTTCCTGCATTGAGTTCAATGGCTGTTCTTAGGCACACAGACTTCACTGTCTCGTTTTTCAAAATATACAACCTGTTTTTGGATCTCTGGACTTGGATGATCAACCTCCCATCTTTATCTAGCACTTTTAGGCTGCCACCTTCAATTTGTACTTTGCAGCCTCTTTCTTCGAGTTGGCCTAAACTTATGATACTGCTTGTTAACTTTGGTATATAGTATACACCAGTCAGAGCCCTCTGTTTTCCTTCACTTTCTTTGATAATTACGGTCCCACACCCTCCTATAGGCACCTCTGATCCATCTCCAAGTTTTACCATACCTCGAATTGTTGTGTCAAGGCTTGTAAACTGCTCTAAGCACCCTGTCATATGATTGCTTGCTCCTGAATCCATATACCAGACATTCTCTCGAGTTTTCACCTTTGCACCTAAACACATTGCCTTAGAGACTTCATTTGCTGTTTCTTTGGTTTCAATTCTTATGACCTCATTCATGAGAAGTGCTGGTTCATTCTCTTCTTTCTCTATTAGATTCACCCTCTCCTTCTTTGGTTTACGACATTCTGATGCAAAATGCCCGTATACTGAACAATTAAAGCACTTGATCTTTGTTTTGTCGAATTTTCTGTATGATTTCTTCTCGTGTTCTCCTCTCTGCCATCCTTCTTTATCAGCAAATCCTTCTCCAACCCTCTTTTCTTTCAAAGATAATGCCTCCCACTGTGAGCGTGTGAGCATCAGTTTCTCGCCTTCATCTTTGTCTTGTTGCCTGCCCTTTAGGCTTTCTTCGAACACTCTGAGACGCCCTATAGCTTCTGACACAGGCATCATTGAGATGTCACCCCACTGCTCTATTGTTCCGATAATAGGCAGAAATTTATCTGGTACCGCACTAAATAATCTTTCTACTACAACATTATCTTTCAAATCTCCCCCGAGAGATCTAATTTCTCCTACTACACTAATTAAGTTCTGGGAAAATTCCACTATGCTGTTAGTATCAGACATGATCATCCGATCAAATTGTCGTTTCAAAACTTGTGCCCTTGCTTTTCTGACACGGTCCTCCCCTACACTCATCTGCTTTATGGTCTCCCACGCCTCCTTTGCTGTCTCTTTTTCAGCAATTGCCATTATTACTGCATCAGAGACCGCCTGAGAAATAGCAGCCAAGGCTCCCTGATCCTTCTCTTTATCAACAGGTTCCATGGCTTCTATTGCATCCCAAACACCCAGTGCCCGTAGTATGATTTTCATTTTTACAGCCCATAAGCCATAGTTTGTATCATTCAGTACAGGATATTGGATTGGCACTCCCACTCTTGCAACCATACCCGATTGTGTTTTCTCTCCACTCTTGTCACTAGATTTTTCCATGATTCAAAGCCCGAAGCTCTGATACCAAATGTTAGAAGTTTGAGAAGAAAGAAACAGTTTTGTGGTGCAAAATTGCGGCACCATTTTCTAATATCTCAGCACTTTTATTCATCACCAATTACATCAAAAACAGAAAGTAAATATCCTAATACATTTCTTAACTAAGTAGTGCATGATTTCTTATTTTTCATACACCTGATAAGTAAACTAACTAAAGACTAATATTCAGAAGATATCATCACAATCTTCTAAAATAGAAAATCCAAAACAAAATACAAAATACCAAATAACAATCAACAGAACAGTTCGACTCACTACTTCCTACCCCTGACTCAGACTGTGTGCCAGATGACACAACAACTTACATCTTACAATTCCATTCTGATACACCTCTTGTACTATCTTTAGACACTTGCTTAGTTTGTGCATAAATAGAACAATTGCATCAGTCCATTAACTGGCTGGCCACCTGTGAGCACTTGCATAGCATGAGAGTGATGTGCAGAGTTATGTGCTTAATTCATTTCTTTTCAAAACGCGATGTTGACAATTCTGGTCAAATTATTCAAGCTCTCCGGTCCCTTCCTAGTTCGTCAGTTCCTGCTCCTATATGATGGTGGAGTTAGAACCACATTTGCATGATTTGTATGAATTAATGAATCAGTGATGTTAGCTCAACCTTTTCCTGCAACTTACTATAAGTAGCTAGTTTTGTGATTTTCAACACATTATAATTCATTAATCTGGTGCAATTTCGCTGCATATAATTTTTTAGTTTGTTTCCGAAATTGGAATTTGTAAATTACATTTTTTATACTTCAACGTGAATTGACATTACTATTATTATTTTACTTCCAACGTCAACTGCATATCATTAATTATGAATTTGAGAAATGAATTTTGTGACTTTAGGGGATGTAAATGTAAGAGTGGAGGCTTTTAATTTATTGAATAATCTCGCTATCATACATACGACTGGTGTGGTGAAGAATTTAGTACACAAAAAATTTTGGATTGATTCATAGATTTGGAATTTGGCAGCCACTTGAGCATTCCAATTGACGGAGTATATATTTTATTTGAAAGGAGCTGATAATTAATTAGCCTTTTTGTATCAAGCTCTCTATTATCTTACCTCATATTTAAATAAAAAAAATCAAATGAATTAAATAATAATAAAAAAAATAAGTTAGTCAACACATTAAGACTAATGATCTGTTTTTGTTTCTGTCCTCTAGCTCAAAGTGCTCTTTCAAATTCAGCTTCCTTTCAAATTTTCAATTTTTTCTGCACATTTTAAAGTAATTAAATATCATTTAGAGGAATGAACTACTGCATGTATAGATATCAAGTCATTATACCGGACTGAAGTTATTCTCTTCCAGTATTCAAATCATTATTAATTTGTACGAAAGGAAAAAGATATATATTGTTGTTGGTGGTACTCTGTGATACACTGTGCTAAAAGATCCACATCAAATTCATAATTAAAATGATTGTAACGTAATTAGAAATCTCATGGTTGCTAAAATGTGCTATTCTGATTACCAAGTTGGAATAAGAAAAAAAATGCTCAAGGAAAAAGATATATTTTTCTGGGTGGTACTCCGATACATTATGCCAAAAGATCCGTAGTAAATTAATTCATAGAATAACTGTCACTTATATTAGAAAGTGTTTGGTTGTAGGTGACAAAATCATAATTTTAATCTTCGAATCAGTACATGACATATCTATAGTCCAAGTTAGTAGGTTTCATAGTGTGTCACAATTAATTATTCCATCAGATTTATTACCATTAAACTGATGTTTGTTTTAGAAGAGCAACCAAAAAAATGAGAAAAATGAGGGAACCGAAAGAAGGTACCAGTAAACTGATATATGGATGTTTATTTGTGATTTTGGGGCTTTCTTTGTCTGTCTTCTTCAATAAACTGTTCTGAAAGGTACAAATCATAGGTACAAACTTCTGCTTTTTTTAAGGAATTAGTGTTGGTGCAATTCAAGTCGGATTTACATATATGTTTAAAACTCCAAACAATTGCTACAACTAAAATCTACTATAGAGAATTATAACTTTAGCGGAAACGTTTCTTGCTTGCAATCATGTGTTAGTTTTGACTGTACTCATTGTCAGATCCACCATACAACAGGGGTAGCCAAGTGCTTGCCCTTGAATTTTAAAATTCATTAAAGTCCACTAATATCTAGCATCTGTGCTTATCTCTGAATTGAAATTGTGCTTATTTCCGTTCTGACCAGAATTTTTGCTTGCCCAAACTCTCTTCGCGGATTCTATCTTCATTGCAAATTCGTGAATCACTATTCGCTGATTCGCTCGCCCTACCTCTATTCGTTCGTGCTTATCAATCTAATGCAAATCGCCAGCCGCTCGAACCCCAAGTCTCTAACATTAAGTCGCTCAAACCTCCGTTGTTGGCTTCCTATTTGTGCCCTTGATCCTCATCGAACCTCCGACCTCCGCCACTAGCGCCTGGCGCAATCTGTTGAGGATTTGACCCACAATCTCTCAGACTCTCACCCATTTAGTGAATTGTCCTTTCAATTTTGCTTTTCTCACAAAGTTGAAATCGAATACAGTATGTATCTCTTAATTTATCTATTAATTTTATTTCTCTGTTGTTGGATTTTGCTGGAAAGAGTTGTGGTCATAGGACTACCTTATGGCATTTATCAAGCCAAACTGTTGTGCTTTACATGAAGTGCTGAGAACATATTTTTTTCAAATTAGAAGCTGCTAATAGATGAATTTTTTGTGAGGAATTTAGCTTGTATTGTGATGCCTCCTCGTTAAAATTCGCCGTTAAGTTTTGATTTTGAAGAATTAAGTAGTACTATTTGAATTTCAGAGAGGAACAATTGCAATGATTTTATCAAACAACTAGAAAGTTCTACAAACTTGAAAAACAGAAAATAATGAAACATGTCTGCAAACATGATAAGGGATTTTATCTAATTTTATTGATTTCATTGGACTTTTATTTATAGCATTATCATGTAATAGCATGCTTATCTTAAACTACTATCCATATGAAGACTTATTTTGTCATCATAGAACACCAAATGCAAAGAAGATAAAATGTATTTATTTTCAATGTACTAGAACTAAAGATTGTAATTTTTTTTTTGGAAAATACTTGTTGTGAGTGTTGGCATTGGTTCAGGTCATTCTCTTATAATGTCTAATTTAAAATTGTTAGTTTATGTGCGATCATCTACTTGATTTGAGTATGTAGGTCTTACTATATTTTATCTATATTTGTTTTCTTAATATATAAAACATATTTATATGGTATTCAAAATTTTGGATTAAAGTTATATTTTTGTATGTAATTTGTGCCTACCCCTAACACAAATTCTGCATCCGCCACTGACTGTACCTCTTAAGCAGTATCACTAGATGGGCTTGTGCAATCATTGTCTTGAGTGCCTTTCTACCGCATATTCGTTGGCTCTCGAGTCTTTCCAAGGTTTTGCTGATGCTCTTTGTTTTCTCTAAACTCACGAATAAAGTAAGAATATTTTGTGTTTAATGAAGAAGAGCAAGTGGAGAATTGTGCAAAAAAATATGCACTATTGTGTCATCGGCAAATTTTGGAGATCCAGCTCTTAAATACTTGTGCTTTGCAATCTTAGCAAGATCATGTATCTTCTTGATATCTTAGCAATATTTCATATCTTTAGTAGAATTCTTGAGATCTTAGTAAGATCACATATATTTAGTATAGGATTCTTGATATTTTATCAGGATCCTATAATTTATAAAGATCATGACATGATTCTTAAGATCTTAGCACTAGTATTAATTAAATTAATTATAACTGATTCATCAACAATTACAATTAATTTTTCATAGTTCCATATATATATATTTGTATTTAAACTTAGCGAAATACGTATTATGTCATGCATAAATTAATCACATTTTTTTGACATATCCAATATATTACTTAGTGTAATATTTGCAATATTATTTGATATATTAATCATATTAACACCTAGTTTAAATTTTGTTTATTAGATTTTGACGTCTCAAATTACAACTATAAGGAGTTCAAGCTAGTGAACATTATAAGTTAAGTTTGAGGTTAAGTGTAATTTCCTTATTTCTCCTTCTTTCTATTTCTATTCAACATATTTCCAACAGTTTCATACTTCATCTTTGGTAGAGACCAAAAATCTTAGACGAACTCAATCCTCCTCAAAGGAAGAACCTAAAAGAAATATGACAGCGTTGAGCATTCAAACAAATTAATTACCACCTCGAAATCAGACATCGATCCCAGAGTATGGAAAATTAGAAATTACATAAGATGTACCAGTAACTGATAATATCGGAAGACCCCTAACTCTTGACGAAGACATGGTCTTGGTTGATACTGTTGAAGCCATGGCATGCGATTTCTCCTCAGCTCTGGTTATGGAGCTCTCTGAGTCACAGAACCAACCAAAATCAGCTTCTGAGAGCATCTCGCTTACTTCCCAAACAGTATATACGTACATAATATCCTACCTATTTTAACAAACAATATATAAAAAAAAATTGAGTTAAGAATTAACATTATCACCCATCAAATACCAATAAGAATAAAACTGAATATCTGACGTAATTCCTTTATCACCAATCAATTATTTATTTTCATATCATTACTGTGAAGTTTGATATAAAGCATATTTAAATTTAATTAAGATATATAGAACATGCATATATTCAACAATTTTCATTGCCATAACGTCGATGCTGAGATCTAAGGATAATGAAGCGCTTCGGTCACTTCATATCTCTCTGTTTTTCATGGACATGATTCTATTCTGGTAAACCTCTTGTACTATCCTTAGCCACTTGCTTTGTTTTTGCATAAAGAGAACAACGGCTTGGTGCATTAACTGGCTAGCCACCTGTAACTCTGTAAGCGCTTTCATAGCTTGAGAGTGATGTGCTTAATTATTTTCTTTCTTTTTTTTCATTTTGGAAGAAAAATATGCCGTTGATCTTATGCAAACTGAAAAAAAAAATACTATGCATATCTGGCTGGCCACCTGGCAGCAGTTGACTGCTATTGAAAGTTCAAACTATTCCAAGTCTCCTTCCTTAGTTCTTTCCTACCTCCTTCGATATATAAGTGTACATGCCTCTTTTTCAATATTCACAACCAACCTTTAATCAAACTGAAACTAAGGTTACTACTCATCAATAGATCATTACCACTGTGTTTGATCAATTAGAGTCTTCAACATGTCACAACAGAAACTCGAGCAAGTGAAGGTCACATTCATTGAGACTACATTTATCGAGACCGATGCCACGAACTTCATGTCAGTTGTGCAGAAGTTAACTGGTAAGGAACCATCGAAACCCAACAAGAAACCACCGAAGCAAATAGTGTCACCGGAAGCATCCAACACAGTACTACCAGCAACTGCACAATTTAAAACAGTGGCTTTTAATGCAAATGGAGGATTTGAATTTGAAGCAGATGTGGTCGATGAGGTTGCTGCATTGATGGTGGAGTTAGAACCACATTTGCATGATTTGTATGAGTTAATGAATCAATGATGTTAGCTCAAACCTTTGCTGCTACTAAAAGTAGCTAGCTTTGTGATTTTCAGCACATTGTTAATTATCTCTAATTTTGATGCAGTTTCGAATTTCGATGTAGATAATTTTTAGCGGGAAGTTCTGTTTCCAAAATTAATTTGTAAATCAAGCTAGATTGCTTTACTCATGCATGTTATATAATCGATGGGCATCATTATATATCAACTTAATTAGAAATAGAATAGATTTAGATCATGCTTTGTTAGCATAAGCAGGTGAAGAATTTTGTATAGTTTGCCGGCTGTAATTGTATATATTGCACCAGCAATGCAGTTGGGACTTAAATTTATTTAGTTGTTTTTTGAGGAAACGTAGGCTTAATTAGGCTACTTAGAATTTTATTAATAAAAAAATATTTAGATTATTTACAGTAAATGCATATATTTGGGACTTAAATTTAAAGGATGTAAGAATAGAGGTCTTAATTTTTTTCAGGATTTTCCTACCACCCATTGTTATATGACAACGACATGATTTTAACATCATACATTTCGGTGACGGCTTTGGAATGCAAATGAGATCTTCTACCGCGCATCACAAACACCGTGCGTGCTGCGCGGTAAATCTCAGCTGTTGATTTGCATCGAGATTCGTGCAAGCTAAATTTTATAATATCAGATTCCCTGAATCAAATCTGAACCGTTCGTAACCTACAGCACAGAGAATCTTGAGCGTTCGTTACTGCTGCGCGGCAGAAAATCCGCTTCCCTTTGGAATGTGGCAGCCACTTGATCCTTTCTCTTTTCACATTCATCTTTCATTCAATGGATCTTATTTTCTATCTCAATTTAATATACCGTTCTTTTTTTTTGTTTGGAACATTGGATCTTCTCCAGCATATCTGAATCTTAGAACTTTAGGGACAGAATTTTCATAGAATAATTTCAAATCATTAGTAAATATCTAACTCTTACTGTACATATATCTAATGATTAAATATAATTCAAATTAAAAAATCTATATTATAAATGTGTTCGTACTTATTTACATAGTTTTGCATCAAATTTGAGATAATTTCAAAGTTGGTTGTCATTTATGGTTCAGCCGTTAATAAAGCTCTCCATTAGTAAATTTTAAATTATTTAATGAAAGGCTACACATTTTTCAAATTAATCTGAATTTAATAAATATACTAAGTAATTAGGAACATATATATCTACAAGCTACACTACTACATAAATACACTATTATAGCGGTCTTATAAGAACTATTATAGCGGACAAACGGTGGCTATAACAGAGGGACTGCTAAAGGGTCATGATGCCCGCTATAATAGACAAGTCTATTATAGCGGATTTTCAGCTAACACCTATATAATAAAAGTTTATTATAGCGGCCTTTAAGGCAGGACCGCTATAATAAATGTCTATTATAGCGACTTTATGTGAAAGCCTCTATAACAAATCTTTGTTATAGTGACTCTGTATAAAAGGCCGTTATAAATTATTTTGAAAATTCAAAACAACAATTTCTGCTGGATTTTAAAATGTTAAATACTGCAAGATTGTTTGTATCGATCGTAAATGTTAAATAACATTAGAACATTTTCATTTTAATATATAAATTCATAAATTTTTTACAATATTGTTTTAACTTTTTTCCTTACAAACTATGGGGGCTATTTTAAATTGTGTTTGCAAAAGCATAATAGGTGTCAAATTTTATAGGCATCACTACAACAGAAAATGACTTTAGTGTCATCTAATTATCACCGGATCTTAGTGACATTGGAGTTAAAAATACTAAGTGGTATTAACCCCCAATTTTTTTTATTAAAAATCGATAATAAAAGTACTTTTATCACCGGCTATAAGAAGCAACCGGTGATACAATCTTTATCATTGGTTGTTTGTTAATGTTCAGTGATAAAGTTAACTTTTGTCACTGGAAATTAACAAACAATCAGGGATTGAAGGTTTTATACCGAATTTTTTTAATAAACCATAAAAAATTTTAATTTAGAATATTTGTGCCCCATCTCATTTTTCTATCTCTCCCTCCTTATCTCACATGTCTCTCTATATATACCTCCTTACTATCTCTATCCTCTATATTTATATTCACCATTGTTATTCTTGTTCTTCTTCGTAAAAATGGTGAGATTTGAAGAGAGAGGGTACGAGAAGCGACAGATCGCTATTTTTATTCCCTCAATATCATATGCAAACAACGGCTCTTCTCTTATCTCTAATCTTGTTCTATTTTACTTAATTATTTCTATTTTCTTTTTTGTTGTCTTTTATTTATTTATTTATCCTATTTTTGTTCAATTTCTTCTTTTATTTATTTATTTCTTATTTTTCTGTTTTCTTATTTTACTTTTTTGTTCTATCTATCTTCTATTTTCTTGTTATTTTTCTATTTATTACTTTTAATCTTTTGTTTTCTTATTTTTGAAGTAATTTTGAAATTTAAATTTGAAATTTTTAAATCTGAATTTTCTGTGATTTGACAACAGTCAAAAGTTGTATGTTCTGCAACCAGTTGTCAGGTTGAGGAACGTACAATTTTTTTTACTTTTTTTATCTTACTTTTATCACCGATTATTAGTAAAAAAATCGGTGATAAAAGTCAAGGCTTTATCTCCGATTATTAATACTTTTATTGCCTCTACTGCGCCGGAAGAAAAATCGGCAATAAAGACCAAACAACCGAGAATAAAGCACATTTATGTTGTAGTGCATGTAGCATTTTTCTAGCACATTTATGAAATATAGTAAAATGTGTGAAAATATTATTAAGAAAAGGTGCCACTCCAGATGATATATGTTTAAATATAATGTTAATTTAAATTTTGCTGGTCAACGATTATATATATAGACGGCATGAGATATTAAACATCACATTACTAACTTTTTATGACAAAAAAAAAATTCGAAACATGTATTCGTGATCCAACCTTAAAAATAAGGTAAATGTTTCGTAGATACTACATTTGGTAACAACTATTGATACGGATTTTATTATACACATTTAGTTGAGTTATAATGCACATTATTTGAGTTATTATGCATGTTATTTCATAACTATTTTAGTACAAAAAATAACATGTATAACTATTTCATTATAGAAAATAACATGCATAATAACTCAAATAATGTGCACGATAACTCAACTAAAGGTGCATAATAAAATCGACAACATTTATAACTATATCATTACAAAAAATAACATGCATAATAACTCAAATAATGTGCATGATAACTCAACTAAAGATACACAATAAAATTAGTATCAATAGTTGATATCAAATATGATATCTACATATCAGCTCCCTAAAAATAAATAAGTGTTTTAACTCCACACAAAGCTGGAATGTAATTTTATCCATTAATCAGACTAGTAATTAATTTTATCCCATGGAAATTAATTCATTCCAAGTGAGGAAACATTAATTTTTGGCGTTGCTGAGCAACATCCAACATTAATTAGTATCGCTGTCGAGTTACGTGCAGCTTAGGTAATTCGACATGGTTCCTTTTCCTTTAATTTGTACGCTTCCTAATAATGTACATCTGCGTTTATTTAAATTTAATTAAATTCGCACGGCAGAGATGAAATTGTCAGCGACTACACGAAATATATAAGGTGGACTATTTATTAATTATAAAATATTTTGGCTAAATAACTTTAACTATATGTGTCTTCTAGTTGAAATATTGAGAAATACTCTCACTAGTTAACACAACTACAGAAAAGATATTATTATTTTAATAATAGATAAAAAACTTCTTTAATAGTGGACATGAGCGGGTTATTAAAGGACGTTGTTAAAAGTTGTATAACTCGCTATAAAAAATGATTTTTAATAGCGAACTCTAACTTACGTCCACTATTAATGCACACATTTTATAGCGGTGCTCTGATCAACTCTGTTATTAAAAAGCATCTTTCATAGCAGACTATACTGCACACATGTTATAAAAAGTTCTTTTTAATAGCGGGTCTTGTCATGGGTCTGCTATAGTAGATTTTGAAAAAAAAAAAAAGAATGTTGCTGTCAGTTTGTGCATTTATTGTGAAATTGAATGATTTCATAGACATTTTTGCAGAAATGTCCGTTCGTATTATATAATCAAAATAAAATTAAATATTTACAAATATGTCATATTGCTTAATTTATTTTTCTTTGTATATTAGCTGTAATTGATTCTAATAACATCTTTTATGATAACTAGGAACTGTGTTGCCGTGACTCTTCTTTTTATTTTGGTAAAAACCTTTTTTTATATTAAATAAGATCATAATCTCTACCAACATATTGTAATTTTAATTTGATGTTTGTTATGTCATATTTATAAGTAGTACTGAAGATAAATTGTGGAAAACGAAGAGTATGTGTGTGATTTATAAAATTGTTAGTAAAGGAAACGAAAAGTCATATCATTTTTTATTTGGTAAAAACCTTTTTGTTTTTTTTTTTTGTATTAAGTAAGTGCATAATCTCGACTAAAAAAATTTAATTTTAATTTGATGTCCGTTATGTTATATTTATAGCCAATAGTGAAGTAACAACACGTGGAAAACGAAAAGTACATGTGTAGTTAAAAAAATGTTAGTAGAAGAAATGAAAAGACATATCATTTATTTTATTAATGCATTTGAGTTATTATTGGTTAGTTACAGAATTGAAGAGTTTCTCATTAATTCATTTGAGTTGTTATATATTACACAAATATTCATTTTTCTGATAGAGAGGTAGTAAAATTAAAATTGAATTTTACATTTTTTTTGCTATTTTTAGAAGGTAGTAAAATTGCAACTTTTGTTGGTCCAGAAACCGTTTAATTAGCAACTTTTCTATCTCTTTAAAAAATAGCAAAAAAATTCAAAAAAATATAAATTTCATCTCCAAGTAGATATCAATATGTAGATCATGTTCAATGGTTCGGATCGGTTGTTGAAATTTTCAAATTGGATATAACGGATGTGGAGCACAAGCGATTTGGTGCTCCATGGAGCAACCTAGCCTTTCTCTATATATATATATTGAGAGAGAGAGAGAGAGAGAGAGAGATAGGCTAGGGTGCTCCATGGAGCACCAAACTCCTAATGCTCCACATCGTATCTCTAATTTTAAAATTCCAACGACCGATCCGAACCGTTGAACATGATCTACATTTTGAAATCTACTTGGAGATTTGAATTTTACATTTTTTTTAAAATTTTGTGCTATTTTTTAGAGAGGTAGAAAAATTGCAACTTTTGTTGGTTTAGAAACCGTTTGATTAGCAGCTTTTCTACCTCTTTAAAAAAATAGCAAAAAAATTCAAAGAAATGTAAAATTCAATCTCCAAGTAGATTTCAATATGTAGATCATGTTCAATGGTTCGGATCGGTCGTTGAAATTTTCAAATTGGATATAACGGATGTGGATATATATATAAAGGCTAGGGTGCTCCATGGAACACCAAATCGCTCGTGCTCCACATCCGTTATATCCAATTTTAAAATTTCAATGACCGATCTGAACCGTTGAACATGATCTACATATTGAAATCTACTTGGAGATGGAATTTTAAATTTTTTTGAAATTTTTTGTTATTTTTTTAAAGAGGCAGAAAAGTTGTTAATCAAACGGTTTCTGGACCAACAAAAATTGCAATTTTACTACCTCTCTAAAAAATAGCAAAAAAATTCAAAAAAAATGTAAAATTCAATTCTCAAGTAGATTTCAAAATGTAGATCATGTTCAACAGTTCGGATCGATCGTTGGAATTTTTAAATTGGAGATACGGTGTGGAGCATTAGGGGTTTGGTGCTCCATGGAGCACCCTAGCCTATCTCTCTCTCTCTCTATATATATATATGAGAAGAGATTCGTAGTCTCTGGCAACCTCCGCCATCAAAACCAATGAAAATGATTGATCCGGATAGTTGAAAAAATATTCTTCATACTACTGTAGACTTGGTAAATCAAATTTTACATTTTTTTTATTTTTTTTACTATTTTATCGTATGGATTGAGAATTTAGTTAGGCTATTCTACTTTGCAAAGCGCGCACTTTGCGATTGTGGACCATTAAATCGCGCTATGTGATTTGTGCCAATATGATCATCAAAAGATCCAATGGTCCAAGTGCCTGCTTTGCAAAGTAGAATAGCCTAATAATATATATATATTAAAGCTAATTTTCTTTATGAATCAAAATTAATTAGATTGCACTACTAATGATGTAAATTCAACCCGATTGCATAATTATTGATGTAAATCAACGATTGTATTCGATTTGTGTTAAAAAAAATTATCAATAGAGGTCTCACTCTTTTATTAAATGGTATTGACCAATATATTAATTAATCCTCACTATTATTTATATTTGCTCCTGTGGATGTCCTATGTTGGATGACAATTGACAAGTCATTTCTGAGTCATCGGTAGCCAGGTGTCCTCTTTTTTGAATGTTTAAAGTTGAATGTTTAAAATTATATCGTTCAAAGTTTGCATGTAGTCAACTACCATTTTACCATTTTTTTCTTGTTTTGAGTGGGAGTCAACCAGACAAATCAAGCACCATGTTTGTTGTTTCACCACAGAGAGATGATTTGTTGTTTTGTATTTGTGATCACAAATAAACTTCTGGCAACTTTTCAGATCCGTTTGCCAGTTGAGTCTGTATCTGCTGTTATTCTTAGAGAATAACAGGATTCTGCTATTCTGCTACTGATCGTCCGATTTATACCGACGTCACAGATGAATTGCATGAAAATCGCTGTATTATATAAGTTATTTGTTCGATCGAAAATGAACGATTAAATATATCGGATATTAAAATCTTGCCAGATAGTAAAGACCAAGAATGACAGCCTGTCATTTGACAGATGCTGTCAAGTTCATAGAAAAAAGAAAAAGAAAAAGAAAAAGAATGGCAGCTTGTACTCATGGAATATTCAAGTATAGACGATAGGAGATCGCTGTTGCTTTTCAATTATTCATCGAATGCTTCTCTACTAAAGATGTTATTTGGATTTATGTGGATTCATCCAGCTCAATTTTTTCGGACTTAATTTTGACGACTGTTCGACTTCTATTTTGTTTTTTTTGTTTTTTTCTTTCCTTGAATCCGAATTTATTGTTATGCTATCTCAAAAAAAAATCATAGTACTTTTTTTCATTTTTGAGAAAGATGTGATTGATTTTTTTTTGTTTTTGTTTTGTATTCACGTTGAATTGAGCGAGTTGTGATGGCTTTGAAGTCATTCTAGCTTTTAGCATTTAAGTTAATAGGTTACTTGTAATTAATGTCATATTGTTCCTAAATATAGGAACATTGTACATGATAAATTTGATAATTTTAATAATATTTTTAATTCAAACAATAATAAAAATTTTATTGACTTGTATATGTTTGCGTTTATTGATTATATTTTAATTATATAATTTAATTATCATTTGATATTTTATAAAAACAAATCATTACATTAAATTTCATGTACACAAAGATTAAATTAAATATGTCTTGCAATCTAATAAACTTGCGAAACAAAAATAATTTTTTAATTATATGCACATTAAATGCAGCAGGAGTACATGCTCAATTGCTGGAGCATTTTGAATGATAGCATGTATGATAATGTATAATATAATTCAGGATTCGTTCATAAATTAATACATCATTTGAGAAAGAATAAAATTAATGTGTTATGCTTATTTTGCTATGAATCAACATCAACATGGATTTCACTTCAATTGATAACAATCAATGGTTGTAATTAATTCTATAACATTTTTTGTTGAAAACTTTTATTCATATAAGTTTATTCAATTAATTATATACTTTGGAAGTTATTTATTGAGGTCATTAAGTCTGGTAGCCTCTTAAAAAATGAAGTGGAAAATAAAATAAGTGATGTGATTCGTTGATTTGTTTCTTGATAAACAATTCGGATTTGAAGGTATAGGAGACATAAAAATAAAGTATTTTCAATATATCAATATATTACATTACAAAAAATGAAATTATATTTGAATTAAATCCAAATAGCATTTGGATCCGAGGATTCCTAAATTCCCTAAAAGATCCTGAAATGTTTTCAATACAGGTTCCCAAGTACCAATCGGAACGAAATCCTCTGATACAAATCAACGATCGTGATTTAACACTATGAAAGCTTCATTTCAATCAAGACCGTCACATCAAAATTTAACGATCCTGATTTAACACCATGAAACTCCTCATAAATCATATCTGTAACAGTCGAGCGTCGATTTCTAATCCGACGATTCTGATTAATTTTAGTTTCTCTGTTTGTTTTAAAACCAGATAAATAAAATCAGTCTCCACGACTTCTCCACAGAAGGCTACAAGTTGTTTATGTAATAAAATAGTTTGTAATCAAATTCATGAATAAGGTGTGGCATTCATGAGCGATTCTCTCTTCATAATTAAAATGTGATGGTGTACCGCCACAAACATATAATATATGGCTTCAAAATTAATACGCTTGGAGTTAAACAATGACCTATAAATCATATTCCTTTCAACAAATTTGGATCTGTTTTTAAAGTAAAAAAAATGTGAATTCTAAAATCATTTCAAGTTAAGATAAAAGAGAAAATCAATATAATAATTATGACTTAAGCAGATCATTGTTGGTTGCACAGCCAATCTTTGGTTGTTGCCACTACAAATTCTTTAACAAGCCAACTATTCTCTCTTTTACGTAGTTAATTGCACGACGCGGCTTTTTCTCAGCATCTGCTTCGCCATGGAAATTGGGAGAATGAAAGAGAGTTATTTAGTCCTCTAGAAACTATAAATAATCTAACTATTATATAAAATGAGAACATTTTCAATTGTTTAGAATACACATTTAAGTAAATGTTTCGTATTCTAAAATTATTTCTCATTTAGGTAAAAGAGAGAATAAAATTTACAATTATAACTTGATGATATAAATTTATATCTAAAGAAATTAATTTTTTTAATAAGAGTTCGAATTTAAAAATAATTATAATTATGAAGTAAAAATATAATCAAATCAAGTTATGTAATAATAATAACAATGGCAATGTAAAAGAAATTATAAACATATTTTTTCAAATTATATAAAAATAAGTTCGTCGTTTTTTGTTTGTCTGCAATGCAATTTATTTTAGTTTGATTATAACAATGTTTATATGTGACTAAATAATTAAATAAATTACATATAATTTGAGCTACTTTAGATGATCAAGTTTCAAGTTTAGCATATTTCATTATGAAAATACTACTAAATCATAAAACTAATGAATATAATATAGTAAAATATATATTGTCTAGCTAACAATAATGTTTGGCACGTTCTAGTTTAAAAATAGAATAAAGAGAATAAAATTTATTCACTATTGTAAAATATTATTAATATTTTTATCTTAATATATGAAGAACTTTTCAGTAAAAAAATGTTGTGCAAATGTCAGGTTAGCATAGGCACGTAAATTGCTTTACTTCAGTTAATAGAAATTACATAACATTTTTTTAAATTAAGCATTTTTCTGTATTTTCCAATAAAAAAGTAAATATTATGCAAAAAAATAAAAAAAGACTTTAATGTACATTATGTGACTACTAAGCATCGTCGAAAGAATCGAGTCAAAAGAGCATGTCAGAAGGGTCAAGTCGAGGCAGGCTAGCAAAGCTTTAAAATAGTCAGGTCGGAAGGACTTTTTGGGAGCCCAACTCTTGAAGACCCTCTAAGCTTGGAAGGGTGTGTCCAAGGAGCTTGAAGGACCAATATGTTTTTTTTTTAATTTAATTATTTAATTATCTTTTTTTATTAGAACCAATTTTTTAACCATTTTCTTTAAAATTTCAAAAAGAAAATCAAATTTGAATTTCATGTTTCAGATTTTCAAATTACAGGTGGTAAAGAGGATAAGATCGAGATGCGACATGACCCCGCATGACATGTCTACACATTCAATTCATATGAGTGACATGTTTAGGGTGTCAATGGGTCGGGTCAGATCGACTTGACTCAACCCGACGAATCAACATTTTATCAATTGTAATACAAATGGTCGTGTTATGAATTGACTTGACTTAAGAAATTGGACAATTATATTTTTATTTTTATGCAACTTAATCTCAATTAATATATAGTTGATTTTTATTAACTAATATTAACTTCGAAAAAATTAACTGTTAATTAAATAATAAATTTCAAATTAAATTCAATAAAATACAATTATACGGGTCGACCCGATTCGACCCGAGATAGATAAAACAAATTTCAACTCATACATGATACCTGACTCATTTGTTACTAATCATGTCGAATAGAGTCGAGTTGGAATAGATCATCATGTCGGACTGAATCAAAATTTGACATTCCTAATTATGTCATAAGCATAACACATTTTGACATATCTTAACATATCATTTGAAAAAATATTTTTCATCATACTATTTGACGATTGCAACATTGCAATCAACAACGTGTTATGTTTTACAACACTATGCCGAATTCATGATGTGCTCATGTATCTTTAATTCTACATACACATAGATTCTAATTTAGGCGACTCCCTTATATATAATAAAATATTTAATGATATATAGTTAGATGTATTATTAATATTGCCTATGCACCAGAAATATTTTTATATTTCATCTTTTTATTAAGAAAAAAAAATATCGCAATACGAAGCTACCCTGATCCGACTTGCTAACGGGACACCATGAACCGACAGCACCCGATCCAGTAACGGAGCGACTTTTCTTATGAGATGCACAACACAACAACAGAAGCAAGAGTGCACCTCAGTTTTAATTATGTGTATGCAGAAAATACAAGTGTCAATTGATTCTTAATAAGCATAATGATGCAAGATACATGTAAAATAGAGGAGAATCGATTCATACGCTACAATAATTTCTGGAAAAGCATCACAACAGTATAAGAGGCGTTGTAATGGGATCCAAGACGTCATAACGCATCTGTAGAAGCTGGGTCCAGAAGTCGGAATGTCTGGAGCTCATGAATTTGGCTAGGTATTCAAAAGTCTGAGACATACGTTATAGTAACGCTTTGGAGAGGCGTTAAACGCACTCAGGGTCATTATAACGGGTTCTATGGCGTTATAATGCCTTTATGCAAAATATGGCCCAGGAGTCAGGTGTAGAGAAGACCAAGGGCAATTTTAGAAAGTTTCAGAGGCATTATAACGTCTTGCAGAGGCGTTGTAACACAAGGAAGTTATTTTGGCGCCTTTAAGATCTTAGGAAGTCATGTGCCTATATATATAGCCATGTTTCTTCGGGGAAAATCAAGAAAACACTTCTCAAGTTTACAAGCAATTAAGAGCGCATTTAGAACACAGAGACTTTATTGTTCAAGTATAACCCCAGCCATTATGAGAGCTATAGTTTGTAGGATAGTTATTGTTAACCATCTTATAGTGGTACCTTTCAAGCTTTGTTATGAGTTGCAAGAGTTTTTGTTTGATTTAAAGATTGTATGATTTGTTCTTTGGAGAAATATTTTGTAAAACACTTTTGGCATAGTGTTTGATTTCGGTCCGATGTGAAATAGGGGATCACGTAAATGTAGGCAAAGATTGTCGAACCATGTTACATCATGTATAACTTGACTCTTTATCTTGCGCTCTCTCTCTCTCACTTTCTCTCTCTCTCTTTCTTTCTTTCTTTATCTTTTCTTATAATTCTTGGATATTTTTGTCACACTTTTTATTGTGTATTTGAATTGTATGAATTGTGTGCACTACTATAAAAACCAGTTCTAATATCAGTTGAATAAAGACATTTACTGGATAGGGGGATGTTATAGGGAAGACTGTTAAATGATTGAAGTAACGGGTATTAAAAGTGTGAGATTTAATATTGATTGCTATAGAAAATTTGCTATTAAAATTACCTTTTTATGGCGAGTGTGGTAGAGCAACAGATATTAAAAGTATCTTTTTATAGCCGACCTCTGTACCAATCTCTATTAAAAGTTCTCTTTTTTAGCGGCTCTGACTAGGAACTGATATAAATATTGTTAAAAATAATAAAAAAATCTCCAGTTGTCACGATTTGACAGATATTTATTGCGAGTTTGACTGATTCGACAGGTGTTTTTTGCAAATATGTTCTTTTATAAAATATATATTTTTTGCAAATATATCCTCTATAAAATGTAATTTATTTTCTGTTGATTATGTTTCTTTGGCTACTCATGTTTCATTTATTGTTGCAATTTATTTTATTTTTTTGCAAATATGCTTTACTGTAAAAAAATCATTACTAATAATCTAATTTTATTTTTACAGCAAAAATTTTAAGGAGTTGTAAAAAACACTTAAAAGAGAGATCAAGATAAAAAAATCTTAAATCGCATAAGTATATCATTTAAAACAAAAATTGATCGAAATAATTAAATCGAATAATTAAATTGAGCTAAACCGTTCAATTCGGTATAGATCTATCCTAATGCCTAAGTCATTCCTCATTGAATCGACTGACAAAAATAACATTCAATTTAAATTAAGATGAGCGGTTTGTTTGTAATAAACCCTATTTGTAGTGCGTCCGAATCTGCTGCTCGTAAAATTTCTGTTTGTCTCGATCCGACCGTCACAAATCGATCGACGGCTACGGACGGCTGTGATTTGATTCAGAATCAGATGCTTTGACCGTTAGATGAGTTTTGAACGGTCTAGATCGAAACAAGCAGAAAACAAGCAGAGATTTTACGAGCAGCAGATCCGGTTCCATTCGTAGTTACACCATAAAATCCGTAAAATGATAGAAGAGAAGAATAGCTTTCAGATTCAGTTAATCGTACAAGCTGGCCCACATTTTTTATAATTTACTTTTGTTTCACCTCAAAACGGGTCCAGACTCCAGAGTGGGACAGTACTACTTTTGGGTTGAAATTTCTCCAGGGGCAAAAATGTAAAACTACCACATTAGTCATTACTTGACTGGTGGACTACTATCACAGACCAGAGAAAAGTGGGTCCCGGAATCGGTCTTCTCCATGGCCCCACGTGGGTCCATTCCGCCAGTAGCTTGACACACGCTTTAAAACAAACAAAGAAATGTGCATACTGTTGTTTGGAACTTGATACTTGGAATTAGAAAATGCGTCAAATCTGAGCTCCTTTTTTGACTCTGTAAGACTGTAACCGTCAAATCTGAACACCGTTTTTCCAAGACCTTACTACTAGACTTAGCCTGTATTAGTGTTATAAAGTCTGTCTCGTCGTTTCTTGTTGTTTCGTTTCAAACACGACTTACTACAGTACGCGATACATTTAGTATTTTTATTATATTTATACTGTCATTTCATGTTGTGTCAAATGTGGGAAGTAATCGGAATAGAACAGTTAAGACACTGCACGCGTCGTGTCTAAACGTGTCGTATTTTTAATCGTGTCGTGTCTAATCGTGACGTGTTTGTTCGTGTCGTGTTGCTTCGGCACGACGTGGCTTATTCGTGTTAATCGTGACGAAAAAATAAAAATCTGAAAAAATCTTTAAATTTTATAAACAATTATTTTTTTGACCTCTAGTACATTTTTTTGAACGTGTCTATCCGTGCTTATTCGTGTCTACCCGTGTCGTTGTGTCGTGCCTAAATATGTCGTGTCTAGACGTGTTGTCGTGTCGTGTCGTGCCTCTCCTCATAAACGTTATGTACCGTGTTGTTCCCTACAATAGAAAATCTAAGAACGACGCGCTTAAGACACGACACGTGAACAATATCGTGCCGTGTCTTAACCGTGTCGTGTCATTATCGTGCCGTGCCATTCCATACCGTTTTTAAACACGCAGAAATAATTTTGAAAACTCTAGCTTGTATATAAGCTAAAGAATCTAACGTTACGTACATTAGAAACAGGGGCGGAGCCACCTTGCACCAGGGGGTGCAGCTGAACCCCCCTGGAAATTTTTTTTTCAAAAATGACCATATATTTTAAAAAAAAATTCAAAATGACCATATATTTGAAATTTTTTTGCATAAATGACCATGTAAAATAATTTTTTCCTAAGAATAATCATCATTTCGAACCCCCCTGAAAAATACCGTAATCTTGAACCCCCCGGCGAGAATCCTGGATCCGCCCGTGCATTAGAACCATTAAAAACTTCATCAGATTCTTTTGCATTATGTCCGATGGTTTGACAGCAAGATAATAAGCAAGTGAAGGTGACTGTCATAGAGACACGATTTGTGAAGACAGATGAGACCAATTTCAAGTCTGTAGTGTACCAGTTTACCAGTAAGGACTCGAATACACCAATTTACTCGCACAGTCGAATATACCAATTTACCAGTAAGGACTCGAATATACAATTACTCGGCACAGTCGCAAATGGAGAAATATACCAATTTACTCGAATATAACAATCAACAACAGATGCATAAAGGGATTTTTCACATCCTTGGTAGTTTCATCCTCAGCAACTCAGATGATGCCGCAGCAACGGGCCACAACACCACCTCACACGACCAATCTATGCAGAAATATGATATAATTGGATTGCCAAATTACCTTCTCTTTTTATACGCTTCAACCGACACTTAATTGATTTCTGTGACTTGAATACATTAATGTTGCTTGCTGCCTTTTGTGTTACATACTATTGTTACAGAGAGAACCGGACCTTGCTTACTCTTTGTTTAGCCTTATTCACACGAGGTTCAGTAGAACTTCATCCATATTATTATGAAACTAGAAAATAATATAGACGAAAAATCGTCCGCATATGAATATATATTAATAAATCACAATTTTATAATAAAATATATATCTTATTTGAAATTTGAGTGTGATGCCAAAACTGGTTATGGCTTCGTAATGCATCATAGCATTTCTATATATATATATATATATATAGAGCATGGCTAAAATAATATGCATAGTACACCACATAACGTACTATGCATATAGATATAGGTCAATAAATTGAGATTTAAGTTGCTCAATAAATTCTTCATATGAAAATATGTAGGAAAACAATTTCGTGATTTTTAGAGCTTTCTTGCTATTTTTTAATATTTTTAAAAACAGTCCAGATTTAATACTACAAAAGTGTCATTTCTGGCTGTTTTTAAAAATATTTAAAAAATAGCAAGAAAGCTCTAAAAATCACGAATTTTATTTTCTACAAGATTTTGATATGAAGAATTTATTGAGCAACTTAAATATTAATTTAATGACCAAATTAAATACAAATGACCCCATAGTACGTTATGTGGTGTACTATGCATATTATTTTAGCCATGCTCTATATATATATTATAAGAGCATATATGTAATACATAAGTTATTATATAAAAAATGGATGAATGACATAGTGATTAATTAAGTGTTTGGAAGGTGTT
>CAXKVX010003002.1:0-84183 GCA_964058865.1 Eleocharis quinqueflora | reverse complement strand
GGGTTAACCTTTCAAAAAAACTCCACAAGGCATCATAGCCTAGTAAGAGAAGTGTTTATTTTTCGAGTACTTTATTTAAGGATGGTCACCTTTCACTATAACATCACGAAGAAGCATAGAATATCACTCTAAATATTTCTCTTGAACTTCATTTATGGATGGTAACCATTCAAGAAAACACCTCAAAACATCTTATCCTCTACGAGAAGTGTTTCGATCTGAGTACTTCATTTTTGGGTGGTAATCTTTCATGAAAACTCCACAAAGCATCATAGCCTTCTACGGGAAGTGTTTCTTCTTTTTGTACTTCATTTAAAGATAATAATCTTTCACTAAAACACCACAGAGAAGCATTGAATACCACTCCAAGTGCTTTATGTCCGAGTACTTCATTTATGGGTGATACCAATTTAAGAAACACCACAAAGCATCTTATCCTACTACGGGAAGAGTTTCTGATTCGAGTACTTCATTTATGGGTGGTAATCTTTCAAAAAAACTCCACAAAGCATCATAGCCTACTAGGAGAAGTCTTTCTGATCTGAGTACTTCATTTATTAGTGGTAACCTTTCACTACAACACCACGAATAAACATAGAAAATCACTCTCAATGCTTCATGTAGGAGTACTTTATTTATGGGTGATAATCATCCAAGAAAACATCAAAGCATGTTATCCGACTACGAGAATTGATTCTGATCGGAGTACTTCATTTATGGGTGGTAACATTTCAAGAAAACTTCACAAAGCATCATATCCTAGTACGAGAAGTGTTTCTTCCTCGAGTATATCATTTATGGGTGGTCACCTTTCACTACAACATCACGAAGAAGCATAGAATACCACTCTAACTCTCTGAGAACTTCATTTATGGATGGTACCCATTCTTCTCAACAAAACATCCAAAGCATCTTAGCCTACTAATAAAATATTTCATCTTCGAATACTTCATTTATGGATGATATTCTTTCAAGAAACACAACAAAATTGTTATTTCATATTCCTAGGAATTAATACAGGCTAGAACGATTGTGGGAGCGTTTAACAAATTCAATTATAACTTTTGGACTCCAATCACCTAGCTAAATCATCGAGTTTGTTTGTTCGAATCTCACTCGTGTCATCAAGCTTGTTTGTTCGGGTCTCATTCTGTGTCATCGAGTTTGTTTGTTCGGGTCTCAACTTGTGTCATCGAGTTTCTTTATTCGGGCCTCACCTCGTGTTTTTGTTTGTTTGAGAATTGTCCTTCATTTCTCACAATAAGAAGATTAGTCACAAGCTATGTTACCCGGATACTTTTCGGAGTCTTGCCGCACTGCGCACTGTATCGGATACTCCTTGAGATACGTATCCGATAAGCCACGTGGCGTATCAATGACATGGCGTATCGAGATTGGCGTATCCGATTATTTTATTCATTTTGACCTACGAATTCGATCTCCAAGATGCCTCGATATATTTCGAAACTCCATTTGACAATCATATCTTGTAAAATTGTTGATACTTTTTGTTATATCACTAGAAAAATGAGTGAAACATGAAGTATGGAGAAGATTCGAATCTAAAATAAGCTACACTATTAATTTTTTATGAATTTGTTTATTAAATTCTAATATTATTAATTATTTTTTAATTAAAATATAGCCGCACCCGTATCTAACAATTTTTTAAATCGATGTATCGCCACATCCATATCGTATCCAATACGATATCTGCACCCGTGCAACACAGGTCACAAGTTAAATATTAAAATCGACTACTCGAGTATTATGTTCTCAAGTGATTTTGTCTTTCTATTCGGAGAAACTTTTTATGAGCTCTTCCTTCTCAAGATATTTCGAGGAAGAACCTTGAATTTTTTTTGTCTATGAAATAAATCAACAAAGTTATAACAAAATTCATTAATATATTTGAAATAATTTTTCAAGTATGTTGTTCTTGAATGTTTATTGCATTCTTTTTTAAGTTTATTGGAGAACTTTGGTCATCTCGATTTGTTTCGACACTTAACACTTGTCCCGTTGTTCTTTTCTTACAAATGAACAGTAGATTAGTCGTAAAAGTATATTCGCGGCTGTTATCCTCAAGTGTTATCCCTTTATTATTTAATCATTTCGAGAACTCTTCTTTCTCAAATATTTTTTTTTTTTTGATTCATTATCTGTAGGTTTACAACACACCCACAAACAAATCAGAAAATAAAACCATCCATGCCATTGCTTCCCTGCCTTATGAAAGGGTGCAATTGTTTCTATTTTATCTTTGTTTTATTTCAACACATTTTTTACTCATCAACAGTGTAAAGTTCAGTTGTAATCGTGCATCAAGCAATCATGCACGATTTAATTAATTCTATCTATTTTGGGTGACACGGGCCATAACAATATGTTTATACGTATGTATATATGTATAATACATCTATATATGTAGGTATTTTCGTCATTTTTTGACATTATAGTTGGGATCTGATATTTCGGTGGTTAAGTATGAGTTGGCATATAGCAAAATTCTCCTAAAAAAATGGGTGCGTTAAAAATGGCATGGACATAATCACATGATTAGTGTGAGCTCATTTCCAAAACATAAAACTTTAGTTTGGGATGGCTCTGGAAGTTATTATATTTATCCAACATGTCATTTATAATGATGCATACATGCACTATTTTATTCCATCAAAATTAATAGCTGGTGACATATTTTCGCTAGTTCTTTTAACTAATATTTAGTTATCTATATTTTAAAGAGCATGACGTTTAAAGGCATTACCAACAAGGAAAAATAAATAAAGAGAGAATTTGCAATGGCCATAAGAAATAATATAAAATTTGAGGCGCATTCAGAAAAAGCATAGACAGCTAACAGAAACTCCAGCTGAAGTATAAATTAAATCAACAGCAAAAGTACATACAGACCCGCAATAATGAGTGCATACAGATGACTAAAATTGTACAAATTCCATAAAATACTCGGTAGAGATAGAAAAGCTAGTCCAGGTTTGAGACCAAAAAATAATGCTTTCTGTTCCAACAGCAAAATGTTTGACCATGAAGCATCTTATGTTGGAACATATACAATTTCCTGTTAAAAGAGAGGCATTTAGTCCCAAGAGGTACAAGAACTACATAATTCAGCCATTCTGGAAACATAATAACAACAAGGAAAAACTCAATTTATGATATGAAGAAATATGAGAAGTCTTCCAATAAGGGATCAGACTGTAAAATTTGCTTCATTGCCTAGCAAAACAAGCTAACATACATTATTGGTAGTTCCATACTCCTTTAGTTAAAGGGCATTGACAGACATTATTTTACTACTAAGTTGAAACTAAACAATACACAAGTTGGACACTTTTTCAGGTCTGAGGTTGCCATGGGGTCCAACTGCTGACCTTTACCAGAGTCGGGGGCAGGAAAGCTCCTAAGTCGAGAAAGGAAAAACAAGATTCTATAAATGCATCACCTTTTAAATAAGACCTTGGCGCTGGAGATCAGTAAATGTCTTTTTATTATAGATATTCCCCTCTCTATCTTCATATTCTTCTTCAAGGTCCGGCCTCCACTTATGTACCCCTTGCTTTTCTTGTATTTTCTCCCATAATTCCCTCGCCTCCTGTTAATTATTAAAAATATATCACAGAAGGCAAAAGGAGCTAAAAGGTGACACAGCCCCTGGGTCTATTTCCATAAAAAAAAAAGTAAAAAAAGGTAACGATAGAGAAAAGTTTGACCTGGATGGAGGTAATCTCATTAAAAAACTTGGTGTTGGGAATCCCCAGGCAGCGCATGCCATGTTGGTGACGCGACTCTTTGAAATGGCGTTCAAATGCCCTTCTTCCCCAGTAAGAGTAATTCCCACAAATCTCACAGTCAAATTTCTGCATGTCAAACAAATACATTAATTACTTTATGGTAATGGAAGAGGAAAAGTAGCAGACAGTATGGTATACCTACTTTAGAAGAGCACAGAATGGACGTTTGGGGGTTCTGTAAATGGACCCAATAGTAAACTATACCATAGGTTAACAATCTGTAATGATCATTTTTCCTAAAAAAGAAATAATATAAAAATTAAAGCAAAGAGCAAGAATGAAGCAAAGAGCAAAACAAAAACAAAAAAACAGGTGCCGGTGTGCACACACAGACACACACAAAGACAGATTGAGCACCTGGCCTAGACCATGAAGCTTGTAAAGCCAATATGGTATAGGTTTGCCATCCCAACCCATCGGCAAATTGAGAGGATTATACGTCTTATCTTCTTCATCACTCTCAGAATCAGCTTGAACCTCTTCCTGTTTAGAACAAGGAATCCATCACTATCATAACTATTATTTCAAACAATCCAATAAATTAGAACATGCATATCAATCCTATTATTTGGGAATAAAGGCTTTGTTGTTGTTTGTTTGTTTGTTATATCGCTTCTACAACCCATTAGCCTCATACTACAATTTCAAATAATCCAATAACTTGGAACATGCAATCCCATATACAAAGTGACAGAAGCATATTTCAAATTCATCAGCATTCCTACTCTAGAGAATACACAAAATGATTTCTGTAGAAGCCCAATAACTCCGCCTATGTTTAAGATAGCGGTCCCAAACCCAGGAAAGGATGATTGTGTAGGCTTTGCGAGCCAACGAAAAAATTCAGCCAATCTTATGGAAATGAAATCCAATATGGGCTTCATTTCTAGCCTACCCCAACTTGTTTGGGACCAAAAGCTTTGTTGTTGTTGTGGTTGTTGTTGTATATGTTCAAAAGCCCAATATGTTGTTGTGATACTTATCCAACAAATGTAATTACCTAGTAATTACCAGAAACAGTATATTACCTCTTCACGCTCTGCTTCCATCTCTTCATAGGTCAATGTAGGCTTTTTCTCAGCATTTTCCTTGGTTTGTAAGATAACCTAAATACATGAGATGTATAGAACATATATATGTTATCTTTAATTGATCTTAAAGATGAATTAGTCTCAAAATCATGGGAATTACAATTCCTGATTATAAAATAGCTCTTCCTAATGGACAACTAAAATTTCAAACCAAATTTGGCCTCAAATTTCACCATTTGTACAGCTAAATGACGAGAGGAAGGGGCTGATGGCAAATTTCAAACCAGAGTGGAATACCAGTATGTAGAAGTGCCAGCAAGTAGCAGCCACGAGGGTTTATAACAATGATGGCAAATTAAAATCTGACTGCAAATCCTTCTTTAGAAACAAAAATTCTACCTCCTTCAGGATATCACATAATCGTCTTAATTTGACTTCCCTCAATGCAATTTCCTTCTTATTGTTCTGTTCAGGACTGTTTTGATCAGAGGTGTGGACACCTTTCACGAAATGTTTCTTGTCTAATTTCTCCAAGGCCGTGTGCTGAAAAGATTAAAATACAGTACAAATGTGTGACAAAAGTAAATTATTTCTTAAAAATTAGAAGTAGAGTGCAGCGGTAAAGCTGTCACCTTGTGACCAGGAAGTCATGGGTTCGAGTCGTGGAAACAGCCTCTTGCACAAATGCATGGAAAGGCTGCGTACAAAGACCCCAAAGTGGCCCGACCCTTTCTCAAACCCCGCCCAAGCGGGAGTTACGTGCACCAGGCTGCCCTTTTTTAGAAGTGCAGTGCAGTGGCACCAGACCCAGATAATGAACCTAGTTGCCACTATTTAGTACTAACTAATAATACTGTCGTTAAATTTAAACCTTTTCAGCATCCCCAATATATTTGCCACCTTGGGTTGTAAAGTGCATACTGACATAAGCTAAATATGAAAATACAGTAACAATAAGATTTACCTTCAACAAAAAGAGCCTCTCAGCACGCTGCTGGAGAGTACCACCACTTTTCAATCCACGTGCAGTCAAGGCCTAAAAGAAAATCATAGTAATATAATCCAACCAGAGTAACATAAGAAAATTTGTAAAAAATTATTGAGTCATACAAAGTAGAACTAGAAAAATGCCATGAACAGTAGATATTATGGTGATATCACAACAACACTACATAGAACTCTGAATTAGTTGAAGAAAAAAACAAATAAACAAGCCGAACTACTTAAGGACTCTGACATACTACCAAATACTTTTGTTGCATACGAAGAAAAAGTTGAATCATTTGCAAATGGCAACCAAACTGTAACTTCAAAACAAAGTTTTAGTCAAGAAAACAAGACTAGACAATTTGTTTAGCTCAACTCCACAGTCTCTATAAGTAGCTCAAAAAACCTTGCAGTCAACTCATAAGACTGAATGAGTTCATATATAGCCCAAAAGTTCAGCAGATCCGAGGGCTAAATGATAAATTTTGAACAGAACATCATATTGTATTCATTTGTTATCTCAAATGTGTTCAGTCTGTTGCAGATTCAAGAATTGTTGCATCCAATTTGCCACAAGTAAAAAAATTTACAAGAAATATGACAAGCTAAAAGGTAGAAACGCAATAAAATTTATCATCAAATGAAACAGTAATGCTTCAAAATGGTGCATACGATCCACAGTGATGAACCATGCAGCTTACATAAAAGAGTACAGCTAGTTTTAATAATTGTGTCCATGCTTTCTGATTATATACTTGTACTTCAAGACAAGACCCCTGAGAACTGGTCAGTTGAATGCTATGGAAAGATAAATAAGGGTCCCAAGATTACAATGTCAACTCATTTTACAAAATTTAACAAAAAACACACAGCTCGAACAGAGAGAAATAGAAGAGACAGGCTAACCTCCTTCAACTTTTCGGGGCCCACCTCCATGAGTTCTTCAACAGTACTGTAATAATCGAGATCTATCACAGGCTCATGCATAGAAGGACCATTTTCAGCACCTTTGTTTTCCCATCCTGGTACCACTCCCTTAGCCCAGTCCTCTTCAAAATCAGCCTCAACCTACACCATAATTTATTTTTGTTTCAGCTTCAACTCTCACCAAAATGCACTTGCACTAATACACATGAGCTCAAGACAACTGATGTATACTACATCTTGGTTACTAAAGGGAAAAGAGGGGGCTTTGAAATATGCTTGTGAGCGCAATAGTAAGAGAACAATAATATCTTGGTTTGAAATATCTTGGTTACAAATATCTAGAAAAATCTATTTATAAAATGCTAAAATCCAAGACAACAATAATACTTCGAAAAAATATTAAAATGTTGAAACAGAAAAGAGGTCAGTAAGAGATCAATCTATAATACATCAGGTCATGAAACCAAAAAAGAGACAATATTACAGCATTAGATAGGTCGTCTGAGAATTCTGAACTTGCCTTGGAAAATATTTTTTCAATGTCTTGCAAAGGCTGAGTTCGCTCCAAAAATGATATGAGACACTCGAGTACATGTTCCAAGTACTCTTTGTACTGTCTGCGGAATAGAAATCAAGCTAATATTAGTCACCAGACTGATCATAGATACATTTGTTTCATTACAGCAAACAAACTTACATGGATTTTAGATTTCGAGGAATTTTGTCAGTCTCTGAAAAAGTTCCAACATAATTTGAGTACTCCGTCAGTGTCCCAAATTTAGAGTTGATGAACTTATTATACAGCTCGTGCATGTCAAGATAACGACCAAATGCTTCCTGCAAAAAGGCACAGAGCAAAGTGTGTAAACCATGCATTTATAATAATGATAATAACAATCTGAGGCAAAATAGGGCTTGCAAACATGTATGTAGACTCATCTACAGTCTTACCATGTGTACCCGCACGATACATGAACAGTGGAAGAATCCTGCATAGATTAAAATATCTATCACAATGAGGCACCGAAGCTAATTACATATCTCTATAGTACCCCCTCTTGCAGATAACTTGTAAATTATCCATGCACTATTGAGCAGTCAAAAGATATGGAAAGAGTTCAAGAACCAGCACTAGGTAAAATTCTAATTTTATTTCAACTATAGAAATTTGGTGCAACTTACCCATAGAATTTATCAGGAGAAGGGGAGGAAAAAGAATCTGCACACAACTATCAAAAGAAATTTGGTGCAACTTACCCATAGAATTTATCAGGAGAAGGGGAGGAAAAAGAATCTGCACACAAGTAACTATCAAAAACAAGGAGAGGTTACCTCGCCGCTGAACTCAATAACAGGTTCCTCTTTAAGAAGCTCCTCGAAGGGATCACTTGTATCTACAACACGTGCAGAAGGGTTTCTTTTATGGTACTCTCTGATCTGTTCATAATCAAAACAAGCATGTTAATGGTAAAATTAGAGCGGCTTTTCCTATAAATATAAAAAAAATTATGTTCTGAGCACAGAAATAGTTCCGTCGCTGACACATATTTGTTAAACACTAAGGGTGTGTTTGGATTGAGTGACAATAGCACTAACCCCACCAATCCGTCCATTCATCGAAACACACCCTTAGGCTGTGCTCCAATGGAAGGAAATGAGTGGGAGGGGAAGGGAGAGGAGGGGAGGGGAAGGGACTCTTTTCACTTGCTCCCGAGTTTAATTTTACTAGGTGAATGAATGGTAAAGGATGGGAATGGAGGGAAATCCTTCTATTCATTTTTATCAAAATTGTAACATCCCAAATCGGGGTGTAATAAAATTCACCTCCCATCCATTTCCATTACATCCCGTTCCTTTCCATTAAAACTCGGGAGCACAGCCTTTAGAGGTAAAGGGTAAAGGGAAAGGGGGTTATTACCAAGTTAGCTTATGATAAGAGATTTCACTTATTAACCAGTTACCTTTAATTGGTCCTTAGCATTGTTACTATAGATCATTAGTGCATTCTTGAATGTGACAATATTATCTAATATTTATGTTCTGTTTTCCCTTCTTTTTGGGAAAAAACATCAATGAATAATAAAACAAGTAAAGCTTCTAAATTTATTTTCTATAAAAATATTATCTTGTAGAAGTTTACTCAAAAAAGATACAATGAAATAGTTAGCTTGCAGACATCCAAGTTCAACTACAATCGCAAGTCATGTAAATACTAAAAGAAGGATTTCCTGCAGTTTCAACACAACTCATAGGCAATCATCAAATTTCCTAGGAAAATATACAAGGCACTGACCTCCTTCAGACGCTCAAAATAAGCAGTTAAAACTTTGTCTTCCCCATGCATGCCCTTTTTTTGGGGAAATCCCCCTTGGCCTCCAAGAGCTGCAATTTCGTCCTTTCTCGCATTATCTTTATCCTCGTATATCTCAACCTGCAAAAGTTACATTAAACTATGACCAGAAAAGGCAAAAAGAAAGGTTGCTGTTTTGCACACCAGAAATTCATAGTTTTAATCACATATATATTTTACAATAAGGTTAATTCTTCCAATTAGAATTAAACAAATGACGGTTAAGTCTGTGATGAGATCTTATTTGAGTCAATGATTACATGTACTGCTGAGCCTGAAGTCAATACAAATTTCCCCCAAGGAACTTCATACGATAACCCAACACAATGCATTTTGAAACCCTAAAACCACTCCTTTGATTTCCCTAGTACTCACTGAATCAACTCACAAAATGCTAGGTTAAAAGAAGATAAATCTTCTCGAAAAAGATTACAAGCTTATCGGAGGTGGTGATGATGAGATCGAGCATGTGGCGGACACGGTGGCTCTGAAAATGGCGATCTCGGCCGTTCTCTGGCTCCCGTTGCATCTCCCGCACAACTAAGCGCTCCAGGCGCTCCACATCCTCGTGTGCGCCACGTGTCACCTCCAGTAGCGTCGACGCCATCTCGTAATCCTCTGCGCTAGAAGCTCGCACGGAGGAGCGGATTAGGGTTTCTAGGGTTTTATTTTTTTACCTCGCGGGAAAGAGAGAGACCTGGAGGGCTGGAGGGTTTGTTTTGATTTTTTTTGGTACATAGGTAACTTAGCCCAAGAAGCGAATCAAGTGGAACTTTTTTTTTTGCGAGTGACCGGACCACGGTCCACAAACACGGGTCCGAATCTGCTATTATTTTTATGAAAAACAGGGTCCTACTATTGGAATTTGGATCCTCCAATTAAAACGGACGAATCAGAATTGACTGAGGGGCTGATGTTTTCGGATTCGTATTCATTATTTTTTTCGAATATGAATACAAATTCAGATAGTTTTGAATACGGATCGGATAATATACGGATACGAATACGAATGCAAATACGGATATAATTCGGATAATTAAATGGAATGAGTACATTATGAAAAAAATCATTAACATATCATTTTTCAACAATAAAACAACATGTAAACTAAACTCAACTGGATCCGTCCTATTAAGATCGATGGAGGGTGTTAGTTTGTAATAATCTAGAAGTCAATAATACGATAAATTATCATAAAGCTTCGTTCATTAATTGAGTGATTATTAATACGATAAATTGTCATTTTGTAATAATCTAGAAGTCAATAATACGATAAATTGTCATTTTGTTACCTTGAGTATTATTGAATTTATGAATCATTCATTTATCTGACTAGAGTCAATAACTGAAATTGTAAAACTTCATAATATAGATGATATATATTCTTAAAAGTCTCTAACCAAGGTAATTAGCAAGAACACTAACTTATCGTTACAAGGTTAGAATGTGGATTAAAAGATGGTTAAGTTTTACAGACCATAGACATGAGATGTCATTTTAATCACATGAATAGATGTTAGAGGAACATGGTATTTGACAAATCTCGAATGAAATATTAAATAGAATTGTGTACGTGTCATTAATGTTTTCATTCAGTGTTAAGTTCTAAAGTATGAGGTATTCATCTTTCCTACTAAAAGATGTGCACGCGTGATTGTTATCTAACGATGTCGGTAAAACGCAGTCATAACGGTAGCTTTTCGGTATACATAGCTTAGTTGAGGTAGTGATGGTTTACCGAAAGTACTATTGTCCCTCGTATCTCTATACGAGTTACAGTGTCACAAGGCACTTGACAGGGTAAGATTATCTGCATGCAGTATAATTACAAGAGCAATTATATTTGATAAGTCTGCTCAAGTTCGAGAAAAGATTAAGTTTGCAAGGAAGACACACACCTACCTTGAAACTAATCTGATACCGTGAAACGAAAGAATTAACACGACTAAAATGTTTAGTGGATCGTGATATTGCATAAGTACAACATCATCTGTGTAATTGGATGGTCATAGTGCAGATGTCAGATGCCTCCTATTGGGTCACACCGTATAGGATCTAATCAGAGAATCTTAATTATTAATTATAAATAGGTTATAATTAATATTAAGATGGTTATAATTAATTATATGTGATATGATTAAATTATATATGTCATATAAGATGACAAGCAAAAACAACGGTTGGATTTATAAACGTATACGATATGTTGTATAAAATAATACCGCAACCAAACCAATACCAAACCCTGAGAAATATAATTGTCGAGAACAATTATATGTTTATGTATATTTATATATATTTAATTTAGATTTTAATTATTGATTATGGTTTTGAATTTGGGATGAAAGTCATTATCAAATTAAAATCTTAATTAAAAATTAATTAAATCTTAATTAAAAATATCTTGGAGGTCGGCATGGGCAATTTTGCCATTTCACAATTTTTTGAAATATCTCTCCTTGCCGACCTCCGAGGGTATTTTGGTCTTTTCAAAATTTCAATGGTATTTTTGGTAATTTGTAACATCCTCATTTTTATTTTTAAGTACTTACAATGCAATACGTGAAGAAATGCACATTAATATCTTGACATACATGGGTTCACCAGCCATAATTTTTTCCCTTAGTTAGAAGTTAGAACTAATTAAAAGATATCAATGAAAATAGTAATATGATGATTGTATCTTTAGTCATTAAGTCATAACAATTGATAAACTTAAACTCAAATCTCAATTTTGCAATATTATTTTATTTTATTTTTTGTTATGTATTGCTTGAATATGTGGGAGAATGTTATTAATTTAATCTTAAAACAGATCTTTTTATTTAAGTATTTTATTCTAATATAACATGTGTATTTTGATTTGCAGCTATACGTTTCATACATAATATAAACTCAAGTCTGTATGTACTCATGAATACTCATAGTGTGTTTAATATAATTCGGTGTAAAATTCTAGGTCATTTTTAAAAATAAATTTTGAAAAACCATTTAAACCGGCTTGACCAAAAATATAATTCGGTGTAAATTTTTTTTTTTTGAAAAATGCCTTTAAAACTAGACCAATATATTGTGGTCGGTGTAATACACAATCTTTAACACCGGCGTGTTGATTTTTGGTTCTATTCTAAAAAACTTTAAAATCGGCGTTTTTCTTTCGTCCGATTTTAAAGGTCCAACCTTTAAAACTGGACCACACGTACCTTTTAACAGCCCCTTCAGTAACACCGGCGCTAGGTCTGATTTTAAAGGCTTTTTTGGTTCGATTTTAAAGGCTAAATCTGTAGTAGTGTTGTAAGCAACTCCTACTAGTGTTTCTTCGTAAAGTTAGCAAAAGTTAAACCTATATATCTATGATTTTTATTTTTGTAAAGAAGGATACCAATTAGAGCTGCAAATGAGTCAAATACGGATGCACTAGCTGGTGTTTATGTTTGATTTGAAATCTATTTCAAACTAGTTTGATTTGAAATAGAACAACATTTGAATGAACTCTGCCCAATTTGAGTTTGATTTGATATAAATTTGAATCAAATTGATTTGAAACCGAACTGAAATCGAATGAACTATTCAATTTTTTTAAATCGAATGCGGACAAGCTACAAATTATTGCAGCGTCTTAGACAATCTTGAAGTAGCAGGAGGACATTACAAAGAAGATGAGTATTATATATTAGATTAAAAAAGATGGTGAAGAAAATGATGCTAGCGTTAGAGAGAGTGAGTGTGAACTCATTAGAGATGATCTGATGAAGATGAGGATGCTAGTATTGAATATGAATGAACCAACTATTTCTAATAGTATATTCGATGGCCCAAAAATTCCCAAAATTCGAACTATAATAGTTTTGCGAACAACATTCAAATGAACTTTGCCCAGTTTGAGTATGATTTAATATTGATTTGAATTGAACAGATTTGATTTGAAATTAATTTTCAACTTAAATCGAGCGAACTAATTTCGAATATTTATCGAATCGAACACGAAAGAATTACGAACTGCGAGTTTTTCTTGTAGCCTTATATACCATCTTTCTTAGATTATATTTTAATTTAAATAATTTCTTATCGATATAATATTCCCCTTTGAGTTAAGAAGGTTTAATTTCAAGGTTTTCATGATCAAATTTTTTTTTTTGCTTATCAATTATTGGGTACTTTTTTTAGAGAGTGATCGGATGTGTTAAGAGTTTGATAAGGGGTATGTGCATGATCTTTTTTTAGGAGACTAGAGGGGATAGGATGTCTTTTCCAAATCAATATCAAGTACATGAGGAAGTGAATGTAACTTTTCATGACTACATGACGACAAGAGTTTCGAGATGAATATCAAATTATAAATAGTAAACTCTAAATAATAATAAATGTTCAAATATGAAAAGTGATGCCGATTTTTTTAATATTAGAAATTTAATAAATAAATAAATTATAAATAAACAGAAAGATTGGTAAAAAACGCTAAAAACAAAAAAGATCAAAATTGCGAACACCAGCCATTGATTCATATGATTTTTTTCATGCGACCAACAGTCCCCAACAAGCAAGCATTGATTTTTTTTATTAATAAAAATATTATTAATTTAATCCATGAATTAGATTATATTTAGGTAAATTTTAGTAACAAATTCAACAGCTCTCGTCAAGATCTTAATTAGTTTTTTTATCGTCGCAAGTCATTGAGCTATAGATATTTGAGTCTACTTTCACCGCGTCGAGTCTGATTTGCAATCGGAGAAACGAGCAACTCATAATTGATTCTGACGCAAACTAATGATAAAAAATTACTAATTAAGACATAAGTTGAATATAGAGCCAAATTTTAGAAGCACATTCCTCAGACCGCAAATCGGACTCGACAAGATGAAAATAGACTCAAATATCTACAGATTGATGCCTTGCGACGATAAAAAAACTAATTACAATCCCGACGAGCGCAACTGAAGTTGCTACAAAAAAATATAAAGTATAATTAGCATTTTTTTTTACAAACTTCAGCTACGCTCATCGGGACCGTAATTAAGTTCTTTTTATCGTCGCAAGTCATTGAGTTATAGATATCCGAATCTACTTCCACCGCATCGAGTTTGATTTGTGATCGGAGGAATGTGCATATCAAATGTGGCTTCATATTCAACTAATGTCTTAATTATTATTTTTTTATCACGAGTTTGCGTCAGACTTAATTTTGAATCGCACATTTTTATCTTTTGCTAGATGAATGAAATAAAGATCAAGAAGGAATTTCATAGCTCCGGCAAATTATAGCAAATGCTAGATAGTGTTTTTAGTTAAAATCTTAAATACTCATTTGCATAAGTAGTCATAATTGACTTTATTGATTTTTAATAATTTATAAATATTAAATTTGTTAGCAAAATAGTTAGATTACATTAAGACGAATACTTCATATTACTGTTGGAATTTTTTTTCCTTTTGAAGGCTTAAAATAAATTAAGAAATTTACAATCAAAATTATAACAAATAAAATAATGTAAATTTAAATAATCTACTTGAACAAATTTTAAAAAATAATTGTGATCGAGATAAGTTTGATTTTATTTAGTTCACAGAGCAGTCGAGCTGCATATATATGTCCTAAAAATAGAATGACACTCTCTCGTGCAGAGTATTATCACCAATTAAATCCTCTTCAATATTCACCACATGTTCAATAATTATCACCAATTAAATCTCAAAACATCGATAGCATCTGAGAGCATCTTCATCTCTGAAATTCTTGAAGTTTCTAAATTATTGCCACATCAATTTTAGAAATTTAATTTTTCTTTAGTTTCTAAACTCTCCATTTCTAAAACTGAAAAGTTAGAGTTTCTAAATTGCCACGTCAGCAAATATTATCAATATTATGGAAGACCGATCAATTTTAACCAATGATTAAGCCACGTCAGAATTTATAAACTCTAAAACATAGTTGCTAAATAAGAAACTCTTGAGCAAAATTTCTAAATAAGAAACTCATCTGCATCCCTGAAATTCATTTAGAAACTGACACGTCAGATTAAAAACTCCAATAGTTTCAGGAATGAAGACGCTCTAATAAGGATAACAAACTCTGATGTATGCCCAATAAATACAGGGTGCAGTTATTAATCAAGAATATTATGAACACATGATCTACATACATTTCTTGATATTTTATTTTCTTTAAGGTTGTTTGTAAATATTTCTAATTATTTCCTTAAACCTTACAAAAACAGGTGGTTGGAAGCTAATGTCAGTTGGGTCCTAGTCCTGGTGTTGTATAGCATTTAATTGGGACTTTTGTTGCTCTACACATTAATTGCACCTAACTAGAAAAACACAAGTACACCAAGGGAGGGGCGGAGCTACATGAAGTCAGGGAGAGGCAGCCGCTCCATTCTGAAATTTTTTTTGCAAAATAAACTTGTGTATTTGTACGATTTGTTATTTTTTTTTGCAAAATAATCATGTATATTTAAAAATGTGCATAATTTTGCCTCTCCCTGAAAAAAATGATAGATCTTGCCCCTTCCTGACGAAAATTCTGAATCCACCCCTGCACCAAGATTCTAGAGAGAGATGATCGATATATATACCACCTACAAACCCTTTTACATGGCTCTGTTTTTTGAATGCCAGATTGATAGATTCATTTGTCAATTCAAAAGTCATGACTAGTCACTAATGTGATTATGAAACCTTGTTAATTTATAAACCGGCCTTCTATATTCCAATATTTGTGCAATGTATTTCTTGAAGATGCATCAATTAATCAACCTCATGGATTAATTCCACAACATGGTCACGGTTTGTTGTAATATTTTTTTTGTATGTAAAAAGCTTAAATCTATCTTAAAAAAAGAATACTAATTCACAAATTACAGTGTAATACTAATTCACAAACTTGACAGCTCTCAATAATAATATAAATGATTATAATTTTGAATATAATATTTAAATCATGAAATGTGATCTATGTTTTGTACGCTTCATTTCCAGCTAAAATGTTGAAATTTACAAATTTATGATTTCATCTGACAACTTAATTTTACAATCTGGAACTTAAATTTCTTAGCATTAGGAACCTGAAAAATATTAATATTATCAAATAGCATTAAATTGAGTACTATCAAATTAGATGTTAGAGTATTTTCAACCATCATGCATAAATATTTACTAATTTAATGTTGCTTACAACAGTGACTTACAGAAACAAAAGAAACTTGTATTTCTAAAATATCACATCAGTCATTATATATCCCAGTCTTTATGAGCATCTTTATTCTTGTAATTGCAAAAAAAAAATCTTCAACTAAAACTTATTACGTCAGCAGACTAACAATTATAAGAATGAAAATGTCATGAAATAACCTTCAGAAATTGCTGAAATATTAATGTGTCAAACAAATATCTAATTTATGTGATAGTATCATGAATATGTTATTAATTAGTTGCGTAATGCTATTGCGATAGTCAATATCTAGAATCATTACAAAAAAATAATATGTATAACCATTTCAATAAAAAAAAAATTACGTGTATAATAACTCAAATAATGTGCATAATAACTATATTAAAGATACATAATAAAATCGATAACGTATAACTATTTCGGTACAAAAAATAACATGCATAATAACTCAAATAATGTGCAGTATGACTCAACTAAATATGCATAATAAAATCGATATCGATAGTTGATATTTACGTATAAGCTCCCATAAAAAATTTAGAAAAATTAAAAGATTCTGTCAAGTGGCCTAAACGTGCGCATCACGATCTGCGGCGGTGTGATGGATATGGAATCTCCAACTAACAACCGATTGATCCAACTTGTGAAATTTGTCTCTTGTTCTTTTTCTTTTCAATGATAAATTTGGATTCCATGAAAATCTCTGAATTTTTAATAAAAAGGCGATAAGCGAACCAACTTATATAAGCACCATGAACTTTTGAGTCGTCTGCTTTTTTTAATCACGCACAGAATAGTGAATTGTTTTTGGTATAACACTACAAAAATAAAAATTACATTCATGATTCTAGTTTAGAAAATTTGAAAATTGTGATTTTATTTTTCTACATTCACATTCAAATAAAATGCATACCTACACGATGCAAAATCAAACGACAAAATTATTAAGTATGGTGCAAATTTTAAATTTGCTTTCACACAACGTTTGAAAGTTGCACTCAGACAACGTTGTGAACGTGATGACTAGACGCACGTTTAAACACTGCGTTCAGACGTGACCGTAGATTTCAAATTATTTTGAAATTTTTTTTGCTTTGTCAACTCGAGTGACATCGATTTCTGAATGCATGAGTCTAGAAAACACATGTGAACGAAAACGCATAAATTAAAGTCATAGTTGTTAAATTTTTAAAATCAAAGTCATGAATGTAAATCTTACTTTTTTTAAGAATCAAACAAAATATGTCATAATTATATTATAGTTGAGAAGACGATAATCACTCTTTTCCTATATAGTTTTCCTTAGCTTATAGTTTTGAGAAGACGATAATTACACAATAGTTTTTATTGCGGTGGATGTCATGGCTCGATACTTCGCTTTCGTGCTTGATCGTGCCACAACATTTTGTTTCTTGCTTTTCCATGTGACTATGTTCCCGCCTACAAATGTGCAATACTCGGTTATTGATTTTCTATCAAAGCTCCTGGCTCAATCTGCATCGGAATAGCCACATACTTCATTAGAATTATTATTTTTCATCCATATATCATTTTCGGGTGATTTCTTTAAGTATTTTAAGATTCTATCAATTGCATCAAAATGTGATTTTCTTGGTGCATGCATGAATTTACTTACTTGACCTACGACATACGATATGTCGGATCTTGTTACCGTTAGGTAAATCAACTTGCCTACAAGTTTTTAATATTGAATAATATCATCTAACGGTTCACCAACTTCCGAATTTAATTTACAATTTTCTACGTTGCTTAAGAAGGAAGTCTAGACTAGAAAAATAAAAAGTCCGGCCTGAAAAATATCAATTAGCTCGGAAGTCGCCAGGACCATCGTTTGTTTGTTTTTACTTCTGTTAATTCTTGTATATGATTCATTAATAAAAATATTGCATCTCTATTATATTCTCTTTAATAAAAATATTTAGCAAACATGCAATATTTTAATGCGAAGCCATAGGAATTTTGTTGTCTCATCCGATTTTAGACAAGTATTGTTAATCATTATTTCATTAACTTTATGAATATTCCGTATGCATGTGTTCAGTAATCTTGTACTTATGCATTCAAATTATTAATTAATGTTTAAAACAATTTATAGTGTAAAACAACAGATAAAATTATTAGTTCAATAAACGTGTGTCATATGAACCATAGATCTTAAGTTATCTTCCAATCATGATCAGTGTAGGAATAAAATTCGGTGCCACACGACACTGCGCTGCACGGATTGTGGATCGTTCGATTTTTATTGTTCTTTCTTGAGACTCATGTTATCAATCTGAAAGCTTCATGTAGTTCATCATGGCCGATCTTTTCGTCCTGCACTCATGCTGCGCTACAGCAGATACAGATCGAGTCAGTTTATCCCTCTCTTTCGGGGACGAATTTAAAGGAAGTCGAAGGGGAGCTAAGCTATTAGTATATCTTAATTTAATTTGGAAAGAACAACATGGAACATAGGAGACTACAAGTTAGGGTCAGATTCAGAGGCTTTTAAACTCGAGCACGACTAAGTTCAGATGTTGAGGTTGAGATCAAACTCGGACACAAATCTACTAAAATCCGCTAAAATATCATCAAAAGTTAATTTTCACTATAAAAATAACTAAAAATATATTGAATTTTGCATTTTTGTTTTTTAAATGAAGTTCGGGCAATTAGGGCTGTCAATTAAACCCTTTTGGTTGTTTAACCGACCCATATCGTACCCGCTAAAGTGGATATGGATAAAGATTTTTTTTTCGTTAGCTTATCGGACATGGGTATGAGTAAGAAAAAAATTATTTAAACTATCGGATAAGGATATGGATAAGAGCTATATCGTACTCGTTATCCATTGGGTAAATTATATAAATATTTATATATACTATAATTTATTTCATAGCTTTGAAAATAATTAATTAAATTAAAATTAGAAAAATTTGCATTTCTAGAAAAAATCTACACATCATTGAAAATTGAAATATGCGTGTCTTGTTTTAGTATTAAATAATACATCATGTATATTGATAAAGAAATTGATTTGCATTCTATTTCTTTGATAATATTTCATTAGTAAGTAATAAGTAGTATATTTTTTTAATGACAAGTGACATGAATTTTTTTTGTGAATTTTGTAATATATAGAACGTTATTTATTATTGTATTTTAGTAGTATATATTTATTTGATACTATTAATTTGTCAAAATCATACAATTTTTTTATTAACTTTTTTTATCCATTATCTACTGTTATCTGTTTCGTTACCCGAAATTTTGACGGGTATGGATAGAATATAAATAAAGAAAAATTTAATAGATATGAATAGAGTATAGATAAATAAAATTTTAATGAATATGAATATGAAAATAACTCTATCCGTACTCTATCCTACTCATTGACAAGCTATAACCAGTAAATAGATACATGTAACCTGCTCCTATTGGCCGCATAATACCGGCTGCACATCGTTGTTACCAGAAGTTGAAGCAAGTAATTGTTTATAGCAATTATATATGCGGCCAACAGGAGCAATTATTCTAATTCAAAAATAAAATTATTTATAGCAATTAATAAATTATTGTATCGAAGAAATCTGATACCAAAGCAAAGTCACAACTTGCAACCTTTACGCCTTTACCTCAACTATTAAGTCTTAATTATCGACTGAGACCTCCTATTTTTACATAAATGGCAACTTTAAACACAGGATTCCACATTTGCAAATTGCAAGGGATCAGACAGAAAAATATATAGAAATCTATTTTTGTTTTTGTGTTGGTGATCAGCAGACTAAGAAAATACGTATAAACTATGGGGCTCAATAAATACAGAATTTAAGAATCATACCATATGAATTTGACAAGAAAGTCGATAGTGGAATATTACTAAAAAAAGTATTTGTTTCAAACATAATTGTTTAAATATATATTTTTTGAAACAAATATTTAGCACAAAGATCCATGGATTAATATTTGAAATTAGAAAAAAAATGAAGAGATTTGAACCATTTTACTTATTAGATCCTCCCTTGATATTACGCCGGATGTAAAATTTAGTGTAAATTATGCACTAGTATCTATCAAGAGATTTAACTTGGTCAAAAAGAGTCCTTCCTATGAAATGTCGTGTTTCAGAAATTTGAATAGAGATTCTAAAACAAATGTTTAGGTTTGAGTAACAAAGATATCAATTATTTCTAAAAAAAATAAAATAAAAATAAAAAATCATCAAGATCTATCAAATACAAACAGAAGTGGATTGAGGTTCAAATAATACGGTCAATTGACTGCATTTCACTAATACATATTTGATGTATTATAGCGGGTAAATAAGCTCTTTAATAACGGATGGGAGGGAGACTATTGTAGGATTTGTTAAAGGTCGAAGCAGTCGCTACTAAAAAGAAGACTTTATATATCGAGTCTTACAGAGAAATATCTATAAAAGACACTCCTTTAATAGCGAGTCTTACCAAGCAACATATATTAAATAGCACCATCAATAACAGATGTTATCAAAGATATGCTATTAAAAGGGTTTTTTATAGCAATCTTTACAATACACCCGACATTAAAAGTTAGCAAAAAAAATCCGATGACAACTGCAGCCTTGAGAATCGAATTTCTGACGCGTCAGTCTTTTATTAATTTGCCTCGAGACTCGAGTCTACACATTTTCAAATTTATCTTTTAAAACTCCATTAATTAATTCCCTCTTCTTTTTTGCCTCTTCTATTTTCTGTAACTTTGGAGAAGAAACTACTCAAGTAAATATAGCAAAAAAAAATATATATAATAAAACATAATGTTGTTAGATTGAGGTTTGTATCTAGATAATTATTCATACTTGTATCTAAATAATTTTAAAAAAGAAACAACTACTTCTCATTTTTAGATTGAGGTTTAAGTATTCATACCAAAATGAATAAAACGCACGGCACATTTCATGGTAGAGAGATCCCAGCTTCCTCTCCTCAGCTCTCACGTCTCAACTGTGGGAAGAAAGAAAATGAAATGAGACAGTGGGACATATATATGAATTGTTGGATTTAATGCAATGAACAATTTGATTCACAAAAATTGAGATTCGTGGGACATAAACTGTGCAATTCTATTAGTCGAAACTTTTAACACCGGACATAAATAAGAACTGATATTAATAATACTGGACTAACTGATGATTTGATATAAAAACACTTTTAATAGCGGGTCTTGTAGACCAATCGATATTAAAGGTTTGATTTTATACCGGGCGTTCAGTACATCCGCTATTCAAAGGTTCCACAGTTTTTTTCACATTCTCCTATGCACATTTTATACCCAATTTCTGTTAAATATCGATATTAAATGTGTTCACTGAATTTCAAAATTGTCACTGGTTCTTTTAATAGCGCCTATTTTTTTGCAGAATATATATAAAATAAGGAGTATAATAAATTGTTTATGCAGTAGTGTTTCTTTTTACAAAATGTCATAAGTTACACTATATTCGTATTTTTTTGACGTAAAATGACCCCCCATATTTTATGACAAGTTTATAATGATTGGCCCCCGTGTTTTCTTTTGAAAGAAAAATCGTGCATAATTTAGGTAATTAAATCATTTTTCTTTCTTTGATCACAACAAAAATCCTGACAATTGTTAACACCTTCAGAAAAAAATACTTATGTGCAACTCTTTCTTCCATACTTCTTAATCTTAAATTTAAAATTTTGAGCGTCTATTAAAAACACTAACATTTATGTTTTACAATTTAATTTGTATTTAATGTTATTTTCACTACTAAACATTTTTGTCGATATTGATTTCAAAGCATAGATATATACTCAATTTAATATCATTGTCCATCTTTGTTCTTTAGTTATAAAAATTTCATACGAATTTCGTTTGTTCATCATAACAGCATATCAGAAAAACACATGAAATAATCGAAAATCATTTCATAATCAAACTTAAAATAATCATGAAGTGATATTAACATTATTTCAGGAGAAATTTAATTATCTTGTGAATAAAATAAAAAAGGATAATGTTTCGTAGATACCACATTTGATATCAATTATTGATACCGATTTTATTATGCACATTTAGTTGAGTTATAATGCACATTATTTGAGTTATTATGCATGTTATACCATAACTATTTTAGTACAAAAAATAACAGAGTGAGTCTTCTATGGACAAAAAAATTAAACTCAAATTAATTACAATCGTTGATCATCATCAATAATTGTGCAATCAAGTTGATTTTGCATCAATAATAGTGAATCAAATTAATTTGATCCATAGTAGAATTTGCCAAAATTTAATATGTATAACTATTTCATTACAGAAATAACATGCATAATAACTCAAATAATGTGATGAAAATTTTGAATCTAGTACAGTAGTAAATGATCTGAATCGACCGTAAATTTTGAATCAACCGTTAGTGATGAAAACAGAGAAAACATAAATTTTGACACAATTTTTGACACAATTAAAGAAGATTAGACGGACCATATGCTACGTTACACGGTATAGCACAGTATCTGATTCGGATTCGTTTTATGATGGCTCTTGCTGCACCCAAAACATGAAACACTTATTTTTTTATTGAGGAATGATTCACATCTCCAGCAACCCATTATATTGCCGTGCCCTTTTCAAATTTCAAGGGAAAATAAAATTGAGAGCGATTATTGTTTTTGTTTTAAATTTCAGTTGAGTTTTTTTTTTAATTTATTTTATTTAGTGACTGAAGTCATACTTGGCTTATTTATTTACCTTTTTTGTTGAAGCCATATGTGTGTTCATAGTATGATGCTATATTCAAATGGAAGGAGATATTTATATTATGCACATATTAGTCTATTTCAATTGACATGAAATTTTAATTGTTCTTGATGCATCATCAAACAATTCTAAAATTTTCTGAAATTTGACTATATGCCACTCACGCGTCAGATATACTTATAATTATACTTTTCATTTTTGTAAATTTTATATGAATTTGTTTTTAAGTTGTCAACTTTGTTTAAAACAATTTATTTGATTTTTAAAAAATCTTTTATAAAAAAATACGAAAGAACAGTATGCAACCAATCCTTTCTCTGTGCAACTAAAATACCTTTGTGCTAAGATATCCGTAAGTTTGAGAATTTTTTTGCCTACCCTAAAAAAGTTAAGAATAACATCGATAATCATGATTTTAATCTTCGACAACGATGATCCTACTTTTAATATTTACATTCAGATGTGTTATCTGAACGCAAATCTAGACAGAACAAAAATGTTCTAAGTACATATAAACACAACATTCAGATTCTGCGTTTAGACTGTGTGTTCAGTAGTATTATCTGAACACTGTGTTTGGACTCTGCATTCAGAATTGTTTTCTGAACACTGCGTTCAGACGTTGTGTTTGGACTCTGTCTTCACATTTGTAACTTTATTTAGAATTTTTTTGTTGAAAATTTGTTCTGAACGCATGCGTCCAGATAACACATGTAAACGTGAACGCTGAAAAATAAAATCATCGTTGTCTTGACCAGACGAGATAAAAATTCTAAGTTTGATGGGCACAAGCCACAATGTATTTTAAAGTTCTAGATGTCTGGTATATGGAAAAAAGAATTTAAAATGCAGAGTTAATAACTGAGAAGTAACAGGTTTGAAAACATCAACCGGTTGATAAAATTTGGATCTCTGATGGTGAATATTTTATCATTCTTCTCTTTTTTTTTATGAAGGCATTTTTAATCTAACATTCAATTCTTTTAACATGTTTCTATAAAATTCCCATAAATTCCGCTTTTAACAGAATATTATCTCCGACTTCTCTTCTAAAAAAATTGTCCCTATCACCTGTGCTAAGTGGCTATATTGTTTTTCTTTATTAATATATCATATAATTGACATGTAATTAATTTGATGTCATTTTAACAACATTTGAAATTCCATCAAAGAAAATTAAATTTTATGCCATTTTGCAATGATTTGTATTTAACGGTCTTTATTAGAATATCAAATGACATTCAAATTATATGAACGAAATTATGCTTAACCAGTAAATTTAAGAATATATTGTGAACTTTTATTATTTGTAACAATTAATATTTTTATTTGTTTAGAAAATAGTTGTGAGGGCTGTCAAAATTTTGGTTGTTAATGAATTTCCACCCTTTATAGTTGCTATTTCTTTTGATTCTTTGACACTTTAAATTTTAATACGTAATCATCCGAATTTAGCATATAAATTACTAGGAAGCTGATACGTAGATACCATATTTGATATCAACTATTGATACCGATTTTATTATGCACCTTTAGTTGAGTTATCTTGCACATTATTTGAGTTATTATGCATGTTATTTTTGTAATGAAATAGTTATACATGTTGTCGATTTTATTATGCACATTTAGTTGAGTTATCGTGCACATTATTTGAGTTATTATGCATGTTATTTTCTGTAATTAAATAGTTATACATGTTATTTTTTGTACTGAAATAGTTATGGTATAACATGCATAATAATTCAAATAATGTGCATTAACTCAACTAAATGTGCATAATAAGTATCAATAATTGGTATCTAGTATCTACGAAACATTATCCAAATTACTATTGTATTTAGCAAAAGTCGGAAGAGATTCTTATTTGATAGATTAGTTTGAAAACTTAAAATGGTATCTTTGGTTACCAGATCTTTTTGACAAAATCAATAATTCGTTTAATTTTTTTAAGAGAAGTCATGCAATTTACTTATACAAGGAAACAAGAGCGTACAAAGTACTTGCATTTCTGAAATTTAAAATTTTATTTTTATTGGAATCGAGAAGAAATAACAGAATTATTCATATCTTTAAGGGTCTAGTCGTTTGTTTCCTACGCGTGGGAATGAACACGGAAATTACATTGAGATTTACTGTGCACATGAAAAAAAAATTCACTTTGCATGAATTTTCGATTTTCCACTCGCGTGGATTACGGCCGAACAAGCTGAGGAATCAAGAGGTGAATCCATAATATGGCGAGTCTTGGAATTTATAGGGACCCTCCGTACTTAAAATTGTCGAATAATTTTTGTTTTGAAGAATTTCATGTATATTCCTCAAAAATCAAGAAAATACGTATTTATTCTTTTAAATTTTGATATTATGTATTTTTTCTAAAGCTTAAAAAGCTCACATATTTACTTATTTTATTGTCTTTAATATTAAAACTCATTTAAATGTGTAAATTATCTATTTTACTCTTAATTAAATGCAAAAAATGTAGCTTGTTTAATAAAATTGTCAATCTTATAATTGATCGATTTTGCAGAACAAACTATTTATTTAGATCAACGTCCGACCATCGATCATGTGATCCAATAATTTTGTAATATTATTAATCTGTACTGTTGATTTAAACCAACGGAACAAAAGTTATATGTGCGAAACATAAAGTTGTGCATAGTATTTCTAGAGATGTAAACGAATCAGATACAGACGGATAATTGTCTTACCGTATCCTTATTCGTTAAAAAATTTCGAATACATATACAAATTCAGATAGTCTCGGATACGGATACAGATCAAATATTAATCGGATATCGGATACGGGTCAAATATCGGACTGATACAGATACAAAACTAATATAATTCAGATAATAAAAAAAATCCTTATTTCCTATATGTTTATTCAAATAAATCAATAAATTATAAAAAAAGTGACACATAAACACAAATTATATCTAAAAAATTAATTAGATTTGTAATCTTCATACAGAATCCAACAAAATATATATATATATAATAGGATTTTTTTTGTTATGATTTCGAATACAATCGGATAGAAATATCTTCAATAATTTCAAATACTATTAGATAATAGATAAACGGTCGGATACGGATATATGACAACCAAACCGTATTCTTATCCGTTAAATTTTTTTAAATATAGATACGAATACGAATATCTTCGAATACGAATACGAATCAGATAATTTTTATTATTTCTCGAATACGAATCCGAATAAAATCAGATATGATCTGTTTGCATCCCTAGTATTTTGTTTCGAAATCTTTTATTAATAATTAAGCATTGTTTAAATTAAATTCCTTGGTCTCTCGGAGCAGCAGGGATGGACCCACAACGCTAAATCTCTATAAAACCCCAGAGATGGGTGCGCCAATTCCAATCGGAGAAAAGTGAGAGAGAAAAAAAGAGTCGTTTGGATTCGAGAGAAGAGGAAGAAGAGGAGCGAGCGACGAGTGGTAAGAATCAGATAGAGATCTATCTCTGGTTTTGAATCTCTTTGATTGAGTATTTTGTTTCTAGAACTAGTTTGTAGCGGTTTGTTTCGAAAAAAATAGATTCGATAAGGTAGATGTTTTGTGAAAATTGTTTTTGTGCTGTTAGTTTCTTTTGAGAGGTTTTGGTTTTGGATTTCGTCGAAAACAAGTTTTCTCTTGATGCATTCGTCGGTCGCGTGGCGAGAGAAGGCTTTGACCTTGTGCTGATTCGTCAGAGATTCAGCTCCAGATCTGTTTTTCCTTTTTCTTTTTCTATTTTTTGTTTTCATATTCAAAAGTATGTCGTTTGTTTTTTAGCCAACGGATATGGTGTTTATATATTTGTTAATTGTTGATTTTATACTGTAGCTGTCTGATTCTGTGTTAGGTACGGATTCCTTTTAATTATGTGAAAACTTCATTTCCTCCTAATTTGCAATATATTACCTATACCTCTCAAAAGGTTTTTGCTAAAAGGTCTGTAAGAACTTGATACTTTTTTTTGTTTGAAAATTCGTGAAGATCAAGGTAGTAATATGATAATATCTACTTATTTGATGGTTAAATTTGAACTACTGTTTGCCTCTGAGCTATATTTTGATTTTCTTCCATTGAATTACTATAATTTTTAGTATTCATTCCTTCAATTATAGTTTCAAAACTTCTATCGTCTTTTATTCAGTTTCCATCCGTACTAATTCTAACCATTTATTTTCAACACAGGTGGTACAGAGCAGAACGTTGCATTTTGCCCACCAAAAATCTCTCTAAACCTTTGATTTCAGCAAAACAAATACATACGGACATTCACATTCAAAACAGGAGATGTCCAGTTCACACAGCTTAAGCTTCAAGCTACGCAGCAACTCCCTCTTGAGCGCGGCAACTCCATCAAACATCAAGAGAATCATCCACCAAGGCGGCCGTGCCACTCAGTACTCTGTTTCTCGTGGCTTTAAAGCCATCTCAATAGAGGGTGAATTTCTTGGCACGAACTCATTAGTGCCAGAGGAGGCGGCACAGCCTTGGGAAGAACAGGACAAACATGTTGTTGGGTCTGAGAATGGAAACCAGTCCGAGCACAGGTCGTTGTCAATGCTCCCCGAGGAGCCAATTGGGCTGTATGATCCTTCATTCGAGAAGGATTCATGTGGTGTTGGATTTGTTGCCGAGCTGTCTGGAGAGTACAAGCGCGAAACGGTGAGGACCTTTTAGTCTTCCTGGTACCAATGGATTTGACAAATGTATTCTCTTTTATTTAGTTTTGTTTAATATCTTTTCAGCAAGACTAAAAATGAATTTATTGCTACCACCTTCCATTTAATAAAGTTGGTTTCTAATAACCAAAATGGTTGATTTTAACTATGGCCTTCAGTATTGCTGGATGTGACCCTACTACTGCCAACAAAAAGTGAAGGAGCTTGATTGAATTACATTTTTTATTTAAATTTAGGTTACTGATGCTATAACAATGCTTGAGAGGATGGCCCACAGAGGTGCGTGTGGTTGTGAAGAGAACACCGGTGATGGTGCTGGTATCCTAGTTGCTATTCCGCATGCCTTCTTTAAGGAGGTATATTACACTAGTTTTTTTTAGAAACATAACTTGTGATTCAATTGGTGGTGCTAATATCTGGAGTTTAGTAAACAAGATTGATTAGGGCAGCCCGGTGCACGTAGCTCCCGCCTGCGGGGGTTCTTGGGTCGGACCACTTTGGGATATTTGTACGTAGCTTTTCTCTGCATTTCTTCAAGAGGCTGTTTCCACGACTCGAACTCGTGACCTCCTGGTCACAAGGCAACAGGCCAAGGCTCACCTTCATTGATTAGCTTTCTAAATGCTGAAATTTATGTTGTGCAATTCTTTTTTTGCAGGTGACAAAAGATGCAGGCTTTGAGCTGCCACAACCTGGCGAGTATGCAGTTGGCATGTTCTTCCTGCCAATAAATGAAAAACGACGAGAAGAAAGCAAAACAGTTTTTATAAAGGTAATGCACCCTTGTACCTTTATTTTAGTATCAAGACATTACCAATAGTAGCTGATAAAAATCGTAGTTATTTTTAGGTCGCCGAGTCGCTGGGCCACACTGTGCTTGGCTGGCGTACAGTCCCAACTGACAATTCTGATTTGGGTCAGTCAGCCCTTTCCACAGAGCCGGTGATAGAACAAGCATTCCTCACCAAAAGCTCAAAATCTAATGTTGATTTTGAGCAGCAGGTGTTATGTTTTTTACTATTTTGTATTGAAAGTTAAATTCAAGCATTGGTGATTGTTTTTTAACTTTCTTTTTTGGTTTGTCAATCTTAGATGTATCTATTGAGGAAGCTCTCTATTGTTTCCATCCGAGCTGCTTTACGCCTCCAAGTTGGCAGTGGTGAGAGGGACTACTACGTGTGCTCTCTATCTTCAAGGTACTTTTTCTATATGCTCTTTGGACATTTGACTTGATCTTGAATCATCCACTTCATTTTATTTTCTTCTAAATAACTTTCCAAACTTTTTTTTACCTGCAATAACTTAGGACTGTGGTGTACAAAGGCCAGCTAAAACCTACTCAGCTGAAGGGGTACTATTATGCGGATCTAGGTCATGAAATTTTTTCGAGTTACATGGCCCTGGTAAATGCTTCCAATCCCACCCTTTGTTATTAGCTCTAGTGAGGTTATATCAATCGTCCAGTGGGGTTTGTAAGAAGGAATAATCTAATAAGGAAGAATATTTAAATATCCTTTTTTTTCTTTCTTTCGAGCAGTATCATTGCCCCCAAGTGATCTCAGAGGTCAACCTATTGCTTCAAGCTCTCCAAATTGCACATAAATAAGAATTGCAGAATTAGCTTGTATACCTGAGTTACAGAACCTCCCCTAAATTGAAAATGAAACTTTGTAAACTTGTTTAGTGTACTAATGGGTACTGCTCAGTACCGCTGCTACATTACCAAACTGTACTAGGATGAACACCTGATGGTCCTTTGGTGTTACAATTCTTGATGCACGTTGCACATCTGGAGAGCCTCTGACATAAAATTGCAAACAACATTTATCTTGTAATTTTATCTTTGCATGCAACTCTGAATTTCTTGGAAATATACCGGGAGCAATATTACTGATCCTAAGTGGGTAAACGGGTAACGGGCTTTTAGTTGACCATAAACCAATCTTGCAGAAATCCTGATGCAGTTGTTACACCTGTGCTCTTGTGCTTCAGGATGAGACTCCCAAAATTGTTTGGTTTGTATTGAAAGGTTATGTTTTGCATTGTATCTAAACTTAATCAACATAGCATTCTAATTAAAGCAAATTAGTTTTTTCTGGATTGCTCAATTCATATTGTACTAAGCCTAAGGTGCCATTGACATGGTCGAAACCTTACAGTAGCTCTTGTGGATTATCATACCAAATTAGTGGGACGGGGTCAACTAAGTTGTGACTAGCCAATGTACACTGGTAGTGAACATGACTTGTGCCCGGTAACACACCCCTTGAACCTCTGTTTTTTTTTAAAACGAACTACCTTAAACCAGAAAACTGAAAAAAGGAAAAGGGAAAAAGAAAAGAAAGAATTGGTCATTAGAGAACCTTCACCACAAGCCTTGACACCCTCCTTTTCTGTAAGTGAAAAAATGTAACTAGAGAATAATTTTGCATTTGAATATGTATGCAGGTTCATTCACGATTCTCAACAAATACTTTCCCAAGCTGGGACCGTGCTCAACCTATGCGTGTTATAGGCCATAATGGAGAGATTAACACTCTCCGAGGGAACAAGAACTGGTACTAGATATGATTGCAGTCTTTTTTTTTTCTTTTTTCCTTTTGTCAATTATCACTTATCACTTTTCTTCTGCTTCCTTTTTCTACAAGCTGTTCAAATGCGTTTAACTTCCCTATTGCTCATATCTTTGGTTCACAGGATGAAAGCACGTGAAGGTCTTTTAAAATGTGAGAAGCTGGGTCTATCGAAGGAAGAGATGAAGAGGCTTCTTCCCATTGTTGATGCCACATCATCTGATTCTGGTGCATGAATAATTTTACTACTTTTTCCAACAACTTTTGTGTGCTATAACACTTAAATCTTTGTCAAATCAGGTGCATTTGATGGAGCACTTGAGCTGCTTGTTAGGGCAGGCAGGGACCTTCCAGAAGCCATCATGATGATGATTCCTGAAGCATGGCAGAATGATGCGAACATGGATCCTGAGAGGAAATCCCTCTATGAGTACTTCTCAGCCCTCATGGAACCCTGGGATGGTCCTGCTCTCATCTCATGTAAGTCCTTGGCTTCTTCTGAGACTGCACATGTGGGTCCTGTTTGCAATGTTGCAATTTATTACATATGATCCTATTACAGAGGAAATATCCATATGGAAAGAAAAATGTGTCTGTATCTTGAATCTCAAGGAATTTTCTCTTTTAGTAGAATCTATCTCACACAACTATTTTTGGTGCCTTTTCAGTTACTGATGGAAGGTATCTAGGGGCAACACTAGACCGAAATGGGCTGAGACCAGGAAGGTTCTACATCACACACAGTGGCCGAGTGATCATGGCCAGCGAGGTTGGTGTTGTTGACGTGAACCCTGCTGATGTGTCGAAGAAGGGTCGCCTCAACCCTGGCATGATGCTCCTAGTCGACTTTGAGAACCACAAGGTTGTTGATGATGATGCCTTGAAGAAGCAGTACTCAGAGGCTAGGCCGTATGGTGAATGGCTGACGAGGCAGAAGTTGACTCTTAAAGGCATTGTGAATTCAGTTCCTGAGCCAGAGCGGGTTGCCCCAAGAATCCCTGGGACTCTTCCTGTTAGTATCTAAGTCTGTCTTATCCTTTCTATTTTTTCTGTGTATTTTTCTATACATGTGATGGGATATTCTCTATTTACCTGTTAAAAATTGTTTGGACCACAGTATTATAGTTGCACGATTGTTTATCTGTTTGTTTTTCCCATTCAGGAACAAGATGAGGATAACAAGGGCGTTCATGGAATTTTAGCTCCGCTTAAGGCTTTTGGGTATGTTGTTACACATCACAATCCCCTTGTCAAATTTTCGACCATGTTTTATTGATTTTCCATGCCTCTCTCTCTATCCAGCTTCACAGTAGAGGCTTTGGAGATGCTTCTACTCCCAATGGCAAAGGATGAAGATGAGGCACTTGGTTCGATGGGCAATGATGCACCACTTGCTGTCATGTCAAACCGTGACAAGCTGACCTTTGAATATTTCAAACAGCTATTTGCACAGGTCACAAACCCTCCAATTGACCCAATCCGTGAGAAGATTGTGACCTCCATGGAGTGTATGATAGGGCCTGAAGGTGATTTGTCAGAGACAACTGAGGGGCAGTGCAACAGGCTTGCCTTAACGGGACCACTCCTGTCAACCGACGAAATGGAGGCTATCAAAAAGATGGATTACAGGGGGTGGAAGAGCAAGGTGCTTGATGCAACATACCCCAAGGTGCTGGGCTGCAGTGGTCTTGAGGAGACACTAGACCGCCTCTGTGCTGAAGCCTGCGAGGCCATTCAAAAGGGGTACAACATGATTGTATTGTCTGACAGAGGTCAGCTTTTGTTAAATTATCATCTTCACTTCAGATACCAAAATAATAAATGAAATCAAAGAAGACATACATGTGAAAAAATTTCGTTAAAAGCATCAATAGGAAAAAATACAACATTTTAATACCTGTGCACCGTTGAAAAAGAAAATATGCTCAATTAAGTACAGGTGCCCTTCTCATAGATATTCAATCATACTGGGTATCCCTTACCATTGCTTTATACCACACTTCTTTATATGTACTTGGAATCATCTTTGCAATATTTTATATTTTAGGGTTTTCGCCTGAGCGAGTTGCAGTGAGTTCCCTCTTGGCTGTTGGTGCAGTGCACCAGCACCTTGTCTCCAAGCTCGAGCGCACACGTGTCGGTCTCTTAGTCGAGTCAGCTGAACCACGTGAGGTGCATCACTTCTGCACCCTGGTTAGCTATGGTGCTGATGCGATTTGCCCTTACCTTGCTATTGAGGCAATCTGGCGCCTCCAAGCCGACAAAAAGATCCCTCCCAAGAAGACTGACAAGCCATATACCAGAGACGAGCTCGTAAAAAGGTATTTCTATGCAACCAACAAAGGTATGATGAAGGTGCTTGCAAAAATGGGTATTTCAACACTCGCTTCCTACAAAGGTGCACAAATCTTCGAGGCGCTTGGTCTTTCTAAGCAGGTGATAAAAAAATGCTTCTTGGGCACCCCGAGCCGTGTTGATGGTGCCATTTTCGAGGTGCTAGCTAGGGATATGCTTCGCCTTCACGATATGGCATTTCCCACTAGAACTCTTCCTCCTGGTAATGCAGATGCGGCTGCATTGCCTAACCCTGGTGACTATCACTGGAGGAAAGGAGGTGAGACACACTTAAACGACCCTTTTGCTATGGCCAAATTACAAGAGGCAGCAAGGCTCGACAGCCGGGCTGCATACAAGGAGTATTCAGCTCGCATACAAGAGCTGAATAGGCAATGCAATCTCCGTGGTATGTTGAAATTTAAGGATGTGGAGGGGAAAATTTCTTTGGATGAGGTGGAGCCTGCAAAGAATATCGTGAAACGATTCTGTACTGGAGCTATGAGTTATGGATCAATCTCACTTGAGGCACATACCACACTTGCCACTGCCATGAACACACTTGGTGGCAAATCCAATACTGGTATTTTTGAAACTGGTTTATATTTCGTGATGTAAAATCGTTGTTATCCTTGTTTGGTTCTTTTGTAATGCTGCTTGTCCCTGTGAAGGTGAGGGCGGTGAGCAGCCATCGCGCATGGAGCCTCTGCCAGATGGTAAGATGAACCCAAAGAGAAGTGCAATCAAGCAAGTTGCAAGCGGTCGATTTGGTGTTAACAGCTACTACCTCACAAATGCTGATGAACTTCAGATTAAGATGGCACAGGTAGTTTTTTTCACTCCATTCATATTGTTGCTTGGTACTCCATGGATTTTTGCAGTGCATCACTTCTGCCTCAATTGGAATTGTAATTATTTGTTACTACTTGGTTTTATCAAACAGGGTGCTAAGCCTGGTGAAGGAGGTGAGCTTCCTGGGCACAAGGTAATAGGTGATATTGCCATCACAAGGCATTCAACAGATGGTGTATGTCTTATCAGTCCTCCTCCTCATCACGACATCTACTCAATTGAGGACCTGGCTCAGCTCATCCATGACCTCAAGGTATCATCCCTACCATGGTAGCAGTGTACATTTTTTCTTCATTATTTATATCTTGGGAACGTTTACTAGTGCTTGTGGTTTGTTTGACCCGTGATCTCATAAATGTATGATAGTCACTTCTGGCAGGCCATTCTAAAAATGCATAAGAATACCATACAAATTGGGCGAGACCTGCATAAATCCTGGATGCTGGCAGCTATATAGATCATTTCTAACATCATTTTCTACCTGTTTCCAGAATGCGAACCCTGGAGCACGGATCAGTGTGAAACTCGTCTCTGAGGTTGGCGTGGGAGTGGTTGCTAGTGGGGTTGTGAAGGGGCATGCCGACCATGTGCTCATCTCTGGTCATGATGGTGGTACTGGTGCCTCTCGCTGGACCGGCATCAAGAATGCTGGTCTTCCGTGGGAGCTTGGCCTGGCTGAGACCCACCAAACCCTTGTCAAGAATGGCCTGCGTGGCCGTGCTGTTCTACAGACTGACGGCCAACTCAAAACTGGTCGAGATGTTGCCATTGCCTGCCTTCTGGGTGCTGAGGAGTTCGGGTTTAGCACAGCTCCTTTGATCACCCTTGGTTGCATCATGATGCGCAAGTGCCACACCAACATGTGTCCGGTTGGTATCGCTACTCAGGACCCTGAGCTGAGGAAAAAATTCAAAGGCGAGCCTGAACATGTGATCAACTTCTTCTTCATGCTTGCTGAGGAGTTGCGTGAAATTATGGTGCAGCTTGGCTTCCGTACCATAAATGAGATGGTTGGCCGCTCTGACATGCTTGAGGTTGATCCGGAGGTGGTGAAATCCAATGAAAAGCTAGAGAACATTGATTTATCACTGCTCCTGAAGCCAGCAGCTGAGATGTGCCCAGGTGCTCCACAGTACTGCACCGAGACACAAGACCATGGCTTGGAAAAGGCTCTGGACAACATGCTCATTAAAAAGGCACAGGTCACTCTTGCCAACCCAAACATCAAGTCCTACATTGAAACTCCCGTCAAGAATGTCAACCGTGCTGTTGGCACCATGCTAAGCCATGAGGTGACAAAAAGGTACCATCTGGAGGGATTAAGGGATGACACAATCCATGTCATGTTGACTGGCAGCGCGGGCCAAAGTTTTGGTGCTTTCCTTTGTCCCGGCATCACTCTGGAGCTTGAAGGAGATAGCAACGACTATGTCGGCAAGGGGTTATCTGGTGGCAAAATCATAGTCTACCCCCCAAAACAAAGTACTTTCATTCCGAAGGACAACATTGTCATTGGAAATGTGGCTTTGTATGGTGCTATAGAAGGTGAGGCTTACTTTAATGGCATGGCTGCTGAGAGGTTTTGTGTGCGCAACTCTGGTACAAAAGCAGTTGTGGAGGGTGTTGGTGACCACGGATGTGAGTACATGACTGGTGGTGTAGTTGTAATTTTAGGTAGAACCGGACGCAACTTCGCGGCAGGTATGAGTGGAGGCATCGCATATGTGCTCGACCTAGATGGGAAATTCCAAAGCCGATGCAATGATGAGTTGGTTGATTTGGAAAATATTGTAGAACAGGAAGATGTGAAGTTATTGAAAATGATGATTGAGCAGCACAGAAGATACACACGGAGTGATTGGGCGAGTGAGGTGCTCAACAATTTCGAAAGCATGATAACAAAGTTTGTGAAGGTGTTCCCAAGGGATTACAAGAGGGTTCTCAAGGAGAACGCTGCAAAAAAGGCCGAGGAGGAAGCAAAGATGGAGAAGGATCAAGCTGTTGCTGCTGCAGCCGTACCAGCTGGTGCTGTAAGTGGTGTTTCCTATCAAAGCTACTTTGAGAATATTTTCTTTGGTTCATTGGTTTTGTTCTTAATAAAGTTCTTTGGTTTCCTGTCAAAGCTACTTTGAGAATATTTTCTTTGGTTCATTGGTTTCTTAATCAAGTTCTTTGATATCATTTAGGTCACGAAAGCAGTGAGACCAACGGAAATTGAGAATGCAATAAAGAAAGGAGGCTTTATGAAATACGAGAGGAAGGCGATTTCCTATAGAGACCCCCACAAGAGGATCCAGGACTGGAATGAAGTTGCCATTGAAAATGTTCCAGGTCCACTGCTCAAGACCCAGTCAGCTCGTTGCATGGATTGTGGGACCCCCTTCTGTCATCAGGTGTCTGTCAGATCTTGGTGATAAAGTTAAAAAGAAGAGGATCTATTAGGGTTTTAGTTATTTAATTATTTGGGTTGCATTATTTGGGTATGAAGCTGAACTGGTTCTTCTGTATGCTAATTTTGGCTGGTCTTGTTTCCAACAAAGTCTTGTATTGTGGAACTGATAGTGTACCAGGGATGCTGGTTACCAAACTTTCTGTGTCCTTCCTTCATTTTTCATTATATTTTGTTCTATAGGAGAGCTCTGGTGCTGGATGCCCACTTGGAAACAAGATACCTGAATTCAATGAGTTGGTGCACCAAAACAGATGGCGCGAAGCCTTGGACCGACTATTGGAGACGAATAACTTCCCTGAGTTCACAGGTCGGGTGTGTCCTGCACCTTGTGAAGGTTCATGTGTTCTTGGCATAATTGAAAATCCTGTCTCTATTAAGACCATTGAATGTGCCATAATTGACAAGGGATTTGCTGAAAATTGGATTGTGCCCCAACCGCCTCTTCAAAGAACAGGGTATAACTTTCTCTTTCAACTAACATACCCATGCTGATTTTCCTTCTGTGCACCTATCAATTACCCTATATTAGCTTTGTCAATACTTGATGCCAATAATTTTCGTGTAAATGATTAGGATCTCTAACATCTAACTAATAGTGTGCTGTCATCTATTTCAGCAAGAAGGTGGCCATCATTGGAAGCGGGCCAGCTGGCTTGGCTGCTGCAGACCAGCTGAACAAGATGGGGCACTTGGTGACGGTTTATGAAAGGGCTGACAGAATTGGTGGCCTGATGATGTACGGCGTGCCTAACATGAAGGCCGACAAGATCGGTGTGGTTCAGCGCCGTGTTGACCTCATGGCCAATGAAGGCGTCACCTTTGTCACCAATGCCCACATTGGCGTTGACCCCAATTACTCCCTGGATACGATCCGTGCTGATAGCAATGCCATCATTCTGGCTTGCGGTGCCACTAAAGCTAGGTAGTATTTTAACAAGCTTGATTATTTTATTGTTTTGTTGTTACATTCTGTTTCTTTGCTTGATGTTTGTTATTAAGTTGGGTCAGAGCTTGATGCCGGTTGAGGTTTTGTGTTGGAACAAGAGTCGAGGCCCAGATCAGTTACAAATTTACAGTTCTGCCATGTAGATGTTTCTCCCTTGGCTTTTCTTTTTTGGCTTATTAGTTGTGGTCTTATTTTGAAGATGTAAAGTTTAGTAAATGCTTTAGACATTGTAACAGGTAATGCAGTGTACCAATGCCATAACATAGCGGGCAGGTCCTGTGCCACTATACTCATATGTACCGATCACAGCAACTACAAAATTTCAGATCTCTCTTGGGGTTGATGTGGACAATGCCATTCGCCCATTATGTACTAGTGAATTGAGAGCTTATAATTAATTAGATCTTTATTGTATTTATATGTATAGGGATCTGCCAATTGAAGGTAGAGATCTTAAGGGAGTATACTTTGCAATGGAATTCCTTCATGCCAACACGAAGAGCTTGCTTGACAGCAACCTGGAAGATGGAAATTACATCAGTGCCAAGGGGAAGAAGGTTGTGGTGATTGGAGGTGGTGACACGGGCACAGACTGTATTGGCACATCTATCCGACATGGTTGCACACAGATTGTAAACCTGGAGCTCATGTCTAAGCCACCTTCCACCAGAGCTAAGAACAACCCATGGCCACAGGTAAATTTGTGCCTTATATAATCCTACCTATTGATAGGCCAATTTCCTCAATAGAAACGTTTTCAAAGCAGTTATTCTGGTCCTTTTATCGGACCTTTGATGTTTTAGGCTAATTCCAATAGAATCTTCAAATACCGAAGTTCTGATAAGATTTAGTGTTGAACCTTGATGCCTAAGCAGTTAAAGAATGGACTTACATTTTGTTGAAGTATTTGTTCTTTTAGAAAACTCCGCCTATGTTTTACATAGTCGGTTCCAAGCCCGAAAAAGAGGAGGGTTGTGATAGGCTTGACGAGCCAATCTATGGAAATAAAATTCAATATGGACTTCATTTCTAGCCTACCCCAACTTATTCGAGACAAAAGGCTTTGTTGTTGTTTTTGTTGTTATTTATTCTTTTAGAAAGCTGTATTTGTTCCATTTATTTTCATAGAATTTTTGGTCTAATTTTCTTAAATTTTCTCGTCTGTAGTGGCCGAAGGTCTTCAGAATCGATTATGGCCATCAGGAGGCAGAGAGCAAGTTCGGAAGTGACCCGAGAACCTATGAGGTGATGACAAGCCGCTTCGTTGGGGATGGAAATGGAGCTGTGAAGGCACTTGAGGTGGTGCAAGTACGATGGGAGAAAGATGCCAGTGGTCGGTCCACACCCAAGGGGATTGAGGGTTCCGAAAAGATAATCGAGGCCGATCTCGTCCTCTTAGCCATGGGTTTTATTGGCCCAGAATCGGTAATATTTTTGTTTCTTCTTTCAATTGAATTTCTTTTTGGTTTCAGATATCACCAAATAAATGTCAGATTGGATATCTAACTAGATTACTCGAGATTACTATTTGGTGTTACCATGCAATATACCTATTGTTAGAGGCTACGATGCATATCACATACGGTACCTTACATTCACTTTTTATTGCTTTTTGTAGACCATCGCCGACGAGGTAGGTGTGGAGAAAGACAACGGTTCAAATTACAAAGCCCAGTTCGGCCCCTTCTCAACCAATGTAGAAGGGGTGTTTGCTGCTGGTGACTGCAGGCGGGGTCAATCTCTGGTTGTGTGGGCCATTACCGAAGGTCGTCAAGCAGCAGCTGCTGTTGACAAGTATATAATGAAGGACGAGCCCAGGAACGCACCAATTGATCCCGCCTCCATGGGTGGAAATCTTGTGGAACCAGTTGCTGCTTGAAAATGGGACTGGATTAACTAATTCTTTTGCACTTTTTTGGGGGTTAAAAAGTTAGTCAATTTTGCAGAGTGCCTGAAATTTTGTGGACTTTTGGTGGTTTCTTTTTATGGGTTTTGTGGATTTTGTTTTCAAAAGGTGCTGTTGTTTTGGTGGGTTTTTTTTATCGTCATGAATAATTTTATGTATATAATAGCGCGTTAAAAGGTTTATAGCTGGGAAATGTGTTGATTGAAAGGTGCCTATGGGTTGTATACTTCCCAATCTTTGGTGATTTTGGAATTTTGTAGATTATATTGGTGGCTTTATAAATGGAATAAATTAATTTGTTGTTCCATTTGTCTTTTTCTCGTGCTTATTAAATTTTTTTTCTCGAAATTACGGACTTGAAAGTTAGCCTATTTTTTGTTACTGAAACAAAATTACAACCTATTTACACCATTTATATCGTTTATTGCTCTCTCTCTCCTTGCGATAGACACACTATCGTAAAATTTTGCCTTCAACACAGATAATGATCGTCTCTTGCCACATACGATCTTTCTCCTCTCTCCTCTCCCACCAGTTCGTTTCCCCGCAAACGTTTTTAGTTTAGGGTTCATTCGTCACGCTTTAGGTCGTCTTTCTTCGCACCCCTAACCCCAACTCTACTCTTCCTCTCGAACCCTGACCTCTTTGCGAATCACCATCGCTGAATATCGCGCTGCCCCTACTTCGCCATTCGCGACTTCGAGTCTTGACGAGCCCTCTCCTTTGTTCCCCGTCTCCAGTCTAGGTTGAGGATCCACCCACACGAGTCACACCTCATCTATGGCGAAAAGTGCCTTAACGAACCAGAAACACGTCCCGCCATAGGTGACGCACGTGGTACAGCGGCTTGAGAGGTATTGCCTGACACCTAATGGTCCTCTCCTCTCTAAATCCGCCTACGACGATCTGCAACAGGTCACTCCATCACCATATTTTTCTAATTCTTTCTAGAAGTCTTAATCTTAAATTCAAATATCACAATAGATTTAGAGCTTGATTTGCTATTGTGCAAAAAAAAAAGGTTTAATTCGTGGGTTTTGACTGGTAAATTTTGTGTGTATGTTTTCTCCAAAACTGTATGAAGACCAAGCATCCATTTCACAAACCATCAATTTCACTAATTCGGTGTCAATCTCCATAGCTTGATAATGGCATCAGGATCTCCTATATTTAAGGCAGAGCTCTTGGAAAATCTGGCCATGGCAAAACAACAATATATTAAAATTGAAGACGTGCCCTGAGGTATTTGAGACATTGCTTCTTTTCATTATATTGATTTTTTTTTCATGTCGTCTACTTCTATCTGACTATCTTCAAGATATCTGATTGATCCACGGTAACATTTTTTCTCCTTATTGTGTGGTTTAATTGCTTAAAATTGCACGTCTCATTTCCTTAACTACTAGGTCAAATGTGATATGAAACAAATAGGTGTTGGTTTAATGGTTTCGTGTTATTAGGCATTGATGCTTAGTAAACACTGATGGGTTGAACATGAGGTGTTCGACAAATTGCTTTAGTGAACAGATTTGTTAATAACAACCATGAATAGCATGTCTCAGTAAAGAATATTTCAAAAAATAATAATGTAGAGTGAATTTACACGCAATTACTGTACAACACAATTCTTATAATCTGATATGTTTGGTTTCAAGAGTTCATTTCGCACAACCAACATGCTTATTTATGATTCGAGCTACACAATCCTGGTACTTCTAAAATTGTTTTGCTAAGGGATAACAATGCCAATGAATGATTTTATAGGTAATTATCAAAACCAAGGTACGTGTCGGTGAGCTACTATAGGCAGTATTTATAGTACTGTCTACAAGAGATCTTTGTATTCCGCACATCTAATTTAGTATCCTAAGTTAATTATCTCATTTAATTCATACCTCAACTCTGCTTGTGATAAAGTTTGGGCATGTTTCTAATTTGCTTTTGGTAAGGCTAATCATTCTCTTTTCTGAGAAAATAGTTGATTTCCTATATTCTCAATCCTAATGATTATAGTTGATGCCAGTAAAACAGATTTGATTTGGAAACCTCACCCTTGCTCCACTGAACCGAGACTGAGCCATCTCTGACTGTACCGAGGCGCTGAGCCATCTCAGACTGCACCAAGGCATTGAGCCATCTTTGACTGCACCAAGGCGCTGAGCTATCTCTGACTGCAACTAAGTGTATCACTGCTTCAAGTGATTCTGACGATCTTAATATTTGAGAATATCATAGGACACCACTTGAACCCATCATCGGCAGATTCATTGCAAGATCAAGGTACCATTTGCGAACTCTTAAGTTTGTTTAATACAATTTTAACAACAATCTAACATTATTTGCATGCAGGAGAAGTGACAATTGGACCTCTGTGCATCTAACTATAATAATTATGCTAAGAACTTTTCACGCCTGATTCTGATACACCCGAAAACCAAATTTTGCTTTTAAAAGGTTGCACCTGATATCACACTATATCTTGAATTTTGAAGTTTCAAAAAGTATTTGATAGTAAAGCAATGAACCTTCTGAGGGCATCATGTGAGGATCAGTTATGTGGCTCCATTTCTCCTGACATGGTTACAGCCACTGTCTTTGGCTTATTTAGTTTCTGCACAACTACACCTTATAGAAGAATTAAAAGGGTTGAACGTTAGATAATCTCTCTTCTCTAGTTGACGCATTATTACTTTTAGAACTTTTTCTGAACATGCATACACGGTACAATGCTATTTAGTTTCTGAATATGTGGGGCAGTATGGTATAGCGTGCATCATTTTTTATCTGTATTTGTTCTAAATTTACACTGTAGTTTATTCGATTTCCTGTAATGTAGCTCATCTGAAAGAGGAGAAAATGGTCTTTCCGGGTCTGAAATGAAAGCTGGTGCTCAATTGGTTTAAAATTGTCTTATGTAAGGATGATAACAGCGGGAATCAATCAACTGAAAATTATGGGTCAGAAGAGGAATTTCATGCAAATAAGAGGTACATTTTTATGGATCAGTAAAATTTGAGTAATATATAAGAAGTGGGAATTGCTATTTTCTTTAAAATAATTTTTTGGACATATTAACAAGACTAAATAATTGGGTGGAAATATTTGCAAAATTTGAGACACTACCCCAAGAATTATTGTATCAGTTCAAAATATTTCACCTTTGAGTGTTTTTTGTATATGCTTAAATTCTTTTGATATATTATGCTTAGTGCAGAATTTCAGGTTTTCAATAGAAGTCTGTGGTTGGTGCCTTTATAGTGTCTTGTAGAAATTGCTTTTACTGTGTTAAGGTTGTTTGTTCAATCTAATCCCTAACTTCTCAATTTATTGTAGTGATATAAATTTCTAATATCGAAAAAAAGATATAAATTTCTAATATCTAATACTTTGTTTTTTTTACTTAAGGTTCAAGAAGATCTCTGTGAGGATTTCTTTGCATATAATCAGCAAACCTATGTTGCAGCTTATAGAGAGAATAAGAGAGTTTACAAGAATAAAGAGTAAGAATTACAAATATTGTTTTCGTATCCTCTTTGACTAAACAGTAAACACCGACCATGGGTTAATCTGTTCAACTATACAGATGGGTTGGTACTACCGTACTACACTACTCAGTCCATGTCAAAATTAAGCAACAACATACTCATTGGAATTAAGCAGTTTATAGTTTAAAATTAAGCAACAGTATTCTTTCAAATTTAGACTATAATTTTGTTAATCCAACAAAAAATTTAGTATTCCAAAATTTCATTTCAAAATCAAACAACAGCAAAGGTCTGATGTTGTTCATGCATAGCTCTGCCGTGGTACTACTGATCAGGAGCATCTTGGATATAAACTTATAAAGACGATTTTAGTTCTTATTTTTCTCCTTGACATAAAGGCTTGCCCGATTATTATTTCTGGGCTAGTTATGTTATGGACAAAAAGAATAATTGATGACAAATAAAGATCGTATTGATTTGTGTTTTAAAATTTTTGTACGTAACACATTCACTCTTATTTTTGCATGAATCTTATGGACATAAAAAATTACAGTTAGACAGCTTGCTGTTCTAATAAAATCTTGCATGCAATTTACTATGAAGTTTTGAGTTTAATGTCTTTTCTTTTTCAAATAAAAGATTTAAATCCAATTTCTCTCTTTTTTAAGAAATGTAAGTTCATGGTTGGAAAACATAGTGAAACGTGCTTAAAAGTTTAAAAATAAAAACCTTACTGATGATTGCTGGTTTTATCGGTGCTACATCCTGCAAGTTTCAGCAAAGACAGCAGGAATCACGTTGACAAAAATTCGATCGGTAACAACAAAAGTCATTCAAATTTCGTTATTCATAAAAAATGTTTCATTCCAATTTCAAACAACCCACCCTCTGCATAAAAACACTGCATTTACCATTAACACCAAAAGTTGATTTCATGCAAATTTGAACCAAAGTTTGATTTACTTCATGCAAACACGATGTGCTTTACTTGCGTGCAAAAAAAAGTAATAATAAAATCTATACATACATGCTTCTAAAATACTTATTTCCCTGATGCAAGAGGCTTGGCAAGAATTTTCTTGGGCAGCTTGTCAAGTGGAGTTGTCTTAAGTAGGAAAAGCCTAGCAGCACGCTCTTGTAATGTACCACCACATTTTAAACTATTCTTCTGTAGTTCAGACTTCAATCTTTCCATGCCAAGAACCTGAGTTAAAACAAACAAGAAGAAAAATATTAGCAACATAATTGCTAGATGGGACATATTTCCAACAAAACTTATGCATCAACAGTGAGAACTGATAAAAATAAAAAATAAAAAACAATTTTCATTTAAATATATGTCCGTACCGATCGGTACTATATGAGGATTATTCAGTCGCTAATCAAATGCTAAACTACTGGGTCATCAAAAAATTTAAAATTCATTGGTGGCTTTCGAATTGTGTCAACTTTGAGAACAGCCTATCTATATCACATAACTGTTGTTTCATTTTCAAATTCTTATATTTTGTTTTAAATATGTGATAAAGAGTTGAATAATATGATATTAGAACAATGATGTGTACCTCCAACTCAGCAAGGGAATTATAGTTTGATAAGTTTAGCGGCTCATCCAAACTACAAATGCCAGCATTAACCACCTCAGCATTAATTCCAGCAGCCTCATCAGCATGAACCTCAACAGAAGCCACCTCAGCAGTGACCCCCTCACTGGTTATCTCGGCAGGAACTTCTGCATTTGCCACCTCAGCATCACTCTTCATCTCCGCATTTGATTCCATTTCTGCCTCTACACTGACATCTGTCTCGACAGCACCACTGACATTATTATCTTCTTCTGAGATCGTCTCCAGTGACTCTCTACCAGACAGTTCTTCTTTCGATGGCGAATTACTGTAATTTGTGCTCTCTTCTTCTGATTTATCGGATGAGCTGGAGCCATTTGCTTCATCTATTACGACTGATTTTGCATCCTCGTTAGTTCTTTCTTCATCATCAGTCTCACTGTCATCGTCACTGTCTTCAACCTTTTTCTTTCCCATCCTACAAAATAATACACGTATCAACTTATGTTACTTCTTGGTCGAGAACCTCAGATAAGCCTCCTTATTGTGTCAGTCTATGCCAGTATCAACAGACAAATTGATTTAATGCAATTACCTCATGTGGCAATAGCCTTTCTACAGATATTTCAATTTATTTTCCTCTTTTATATACAGACATTCTTGAGAATACATCTACTAAGATCCAAATTGGTAGAATTTATATTAAGGGATAACTTTTTATGAGGGCTCAAATGCTTCCAATTCTTTGTGCCTCAATCATGTCTCCAAATCTTGATCATTCATCAAGAAACAAAAAGTAGAGTTGAGAATAAAGTGGAAGTTATGAGTAGTTAATTTTTTAAGGCATGATGGAGGCACAAAAAAATGGAGGCATTTGAGCCCTCATTTTTTATTTACCCTTAAAAAGTATCTTCATTTCTTATTTACCCTTCAAAAGTTAAATTTATCTTATTTATCCTCTATCTCTTACACCATTTTTTTATTTACCCTTCTAGTGATCTAAGCCAAAATTAAGCAATAAACAAATTCTATTTTTCCCATTCTGCCTTCCCTTTAATCTCGTGTTCTTTTCGTAGCGAAGCACAGAAATAAACGAAAATCTTATTTAATCTTGTGTACCAGCAACATGACTCGTGTACCAATAATTAATTTCCCGACTCCTCTTTCCTTGTCACTATACTCTGAAAAAGCATTTGGCAGAACTGCCATGAGTACAATTGTTGGGATGATCATCATTGAAGTTGCTGAAACATTGACATTGTTTTTATCTATTATGTCTCTCAATCCAACTAGTTTTAACTTCTATTAATTACCACTTAAACTATCTTCGTGTTCCTACAAGCTATAAAATCTGGTGTCAAAAATAAGAAAAAGTACAAAAAAGCTACGCTACCGCTGGAGTCATCGGATTCAAAAGTTGGATCAAATTATAGCAATTATATATCACCTAATTGAGATCTTTACATGCTTAGGAGAAGACTTGAATGAATTTAACTAAATGGTGTCAAATAAATGCTCACTCGGTCTTTAGCAGTTCCAACGGATAAATTCCAACAACATTAGTCAAGTTACGCACATATAACTGAAATTTCATTATTCATTAGTCAAGTTTCTTGCTGTAGTACTGTACTTTTCTTGTTTCAAATGTGATCCATGATTTACCATTGATTAAACCGATCTGTCATGTGGGTCCACCAAGTAAGAATTGTGTACCGGTATCCAAAATTATGTACCAGTAGCATGACCCATGTATCAGATAAAGCATTTCATTCTGTTTTTATTCAATATGAGGTATAGATAACTTTTAATTGCATATTCTGTTCGAGGGAAAGTGAGGCGTGAAAACAGGGAAATCTCAGTATAGCGGCAAGGAAAAAGGAGCGGGAGACTCTCGGTGCTTTGCTATGAAAAGAACACGAGATTAAAGGAAAGGGCAGAATGGGAAAAATAGAATTTGTTTATTGCTTAATTTTGACTCAGATCATTAGAAAGGTATATAAGAAATTAGTGTAAGAGAGAGAGGATTAAATAAGATGAATTTAATTTCTGAAGGATAATACGAAATGAAGATTTTTTTTAAGGTTAAACTAAAAATTATGCCTTACATTAATTGATTATTAAGGACATGCTTATGCATTAAGCAGAAGCAAAAATCCGAGGAGGAATCCCGAATTGTAGAACGGCACCAAAAAATGAAAATCAATAGCAACAAAATAAAATCCAGAAAGCTCACCAAATTTTTATTCGCTTAGAAGAATCTGGCCCAGATGCAGGCAAAACCTTCCTTTTTCCTTGTTTATACAATCTGAAGCTCTCCTTCACTGACTCTTCGACTTCACCAACACACCTCTCGGCATCCTTCCTATACTTCTCCAAGTATTTCTCAACCTCTAGATCTGAGCTCTTCTTTCCCTCCTTAGCTTTCTTCTTCAAGAAATTCTCCGCTAACTTCTCTAACCTCCTCTCTTCTGCCTCCGCTTTCCATTCCTCCAGCTTTTTCTCAGCATTGACGTGACGCAACCTACGGCCGCTCATGTCACGACAGGCATCGAAATTGTTCGTCTTCTTCTGGCCCGCTTTTGAGGCGGCGCCACGGAGGAGAGACCCGAATCCACCTTTCCCTCCAACTAAACGAGGCAGAAGCGAGATCGAGGGAAAGAGACGAAAACTGTCGGCGGAGACTAGCGTTTGGTCGGAAACTTCCCTCGTGCCAGATAAGAGGCGAAGAGATTGTAGAGGGAGGTGGCATCGAAGAGAGAGGTGATGTTTCAGGCTTTCGCCGGAGAAAGTCGGGGAAGGGAGTTGAAGGCAGAGAGTGCTGCCGTCTAGAAGCTTTACCAAGATCTGGTAAATCGCCATGGCTAGGATCGAGTTAGGGTTTGAGTCTTTCCTGTGCGTCACGGTTCGTGCGAGAGAGAATCAACTTCAAAAAGGGTCTCTCTAAGCCCTAATGTGAAAATCCAGAACTAATTAGAGCATTTTCTGAAATTTTTAAAAATTTTAAATTATTGTCACATTGATTTTAAAAATTTAATATTTTTTTAGTTTTTAAACTCTTCATTTCTAAAACTGAAAAGTTAGAGTTTCTAAATTGCCACATCAGCAAATATTATCAATATCATGAAAGACGAATCAATTTTAGCCAATGAGTAAGCCACGTCACAGTTTATAAACTCTTAAGCATAATTGCTAAATAAGAAACTCTTGAGCAGAATTTCTAAATAGAAAACTCATTTACATTTCTGAAACTCATTTAGAAACTGTCACGTCATATTAAAAACTCAAAAAATTTCAGATGAAAATGCTATTAGGACCGTTGAGAGGGTATTGTTCCGGACAGTCTCAGGCATAACCGCATAAGAACTTTCCCAAATAACAGGAACAATTTTCCAAATAATAATACATAGCCCAAAAATAAGAAACATAATTCGGACCGGCCTTATTTGGACTTAGACGAGCTCAAAGCGCTGAAATAGCAACAAAACCAAGCCCGCGCGAGCCCAACACGAAACCCTCTTTCGGAATTGGGGTACTTGGGAGAGGAAGAAGAAGCAACCCCGTTTCCGTCCAGGCGAAGAAAGCTCCAACGATGAAGGGGGAAATAAGCGGCGCCGGAGCGGCTGGAGGCGGAGAGAAGGGGAGAGCCATGGCGGTTGATCCTAATCTGCCTCGGTGGATTTGCCAGAATTGTCGTCACGCGCTCTGTGTCGTCGGTGTAGAGTCGTACGCTGATAAGTTCTTCAACGATCCATCCCGATCTGGTTCGGCTTGCTTTTTTTATTTACTACAAATCTTATTTTATTGGGATTCTTGCTTGTAAAAAGTGGTGTTTAGAGTCTGAATTGGAGGGATTATTACACCTGATGATTTTGCTTGGGGCTTGCTATTGTCGTGATTGGTTAGTTGAAAGGCTAAACACCAGTACTACTTCGAATTTAGGTTATGATTTCAAGTTAGGATGTGCTGTTACAGAGAAAGAGTGGTGTATAGGCATATTCCTATGATGAATACTTATTACATTCCAAAAATTGTCAGGTATGCAGGCGTCAACTGTGCAAGGAAGTTTAATGGGTGCTAGTCGGATGGATCATTCCTTTGTGGTACTATCAAAACAAAGTAGGATACCTGGTCCTGGCATGCCCCCACGCCCAACCCGGCTTACTCCACAATCTGATGTTCCCCAGTCCAGTAAAGCAATGGAGGAGTCTTATGTTGTGCTCCCCCCTCCGATCTCGTCAGTGTACAAACCTGAGCTGGGTTCTGATGGAGGGAGCACTCAGTTGCCTGTGAATAGTGCTAGCAGCAATAGCCCCTCACAAGGAAACATCAATAATGCTACTAATATTTTGGGATTTCATTCGAGCGTCACAGTTTTGAAACGAGCATTTGAAATCGCAACGTCACAAACCCAGGTATGAAAATGAAGGGAGCAATTTTGGTACATGCTGCTGTTGACTGATACTGTACCTTCTCCCCCCCAGTTTGCTGATAAGTCCTAAGTATCCTGATTAAGCCCTAAATATGATATCTACCTCCGAATCAATTATTAATTAACACTTAGTCGTATAAATTAATAGGCAGCATGTGCGGTTAAACTATTTGGTCAAATTAGTAGTGATGCCTTACCAACTTGTACAGGATCAGTTCATGGTGCTAGTAAAAACCAACTGGAATGGAACTGAAATTAATAATAATTTGAACTTGTGGTTGTACTTCTCATTTCGTTATTGCTATGGTCATGACAGATTGAGCAGCCTCTTTGCCTCGAGTGCATGAGAGTTGTGTCAGACAAGCTAGAGAAAGAGGTCGAAGATGTGAACAGGGATATACAAGCCTATGAAGCTTGCCTCGAGAACTTAGAGGCTGAGCAGCAGACAGTTCTCAGTGAGGCTGATTTTTTGAAAGAGAAGGAGAAGGTAGCTGAAATTATATTTAGTGTTCTTCCCTTTTGCTCTTTGTACTTTATGGGCATAATACACAATTGTTATATCATGGGATGTTTTACTTGTCAGTCTGTTTGAAATTTGTGTCTTGAAGAATATACTTCTTGCTGAAACTTGTGATTGAACCCTATAACAGAAGCATTAAGCATATAAGCTTCTGTGCCGTATCTTTATAATTACCCCACCTTGTAGCTATTCCATGTGATAAAGAGTCTTGCCTTTTTACAACTGGAATACAAACAATTCTGCGTACTTACCCAAACATCAAGATTTGTACCCCTCCATATGCAAAGATCCACAAGATTTTTGTCGTCAAGCTTTCGTGATTCGCTTGATTTTTCTTTAGTGTACATGAGTATTTGTCATACTGGATTTCATTTGTTTGATTGTCTTTATTGTGCATGAAAACTTCTGACACTGGATTGTTATGATTTGTTTGATTCATCTAATGAGCAATATTGTTTTACTATTGAACTTTTGCTGATTTTCTTCCTTTTTTGTTCCCCTAAGATTGAAGAAGAAGAGAGAAAACTGCAGGCAGCAATACAAGAAGCTGAGAAGCAATTCTCAGAAGTTAATGCTGAGATGAAGGACCTTGAAAGAAAATCAAAGCTCTTTGATGAATTGGAAGAAAGGTATTGCTATTTATTTATCTTATTTAATATTTTATAGTTATTAATCACTTATGTATGCTTGTTTGCTATTTTCTAGTGTAATGCAGTGAGCCAGTGATCTAAATATAGCATAGATAGTTAATATTTTGTTTATGTAAAATAGGTACTGGCATGATTTCAACAATTTTCAGTTCCATCTGACGTCTCATCAGGTACCTTACTTCTCTTATAAAAAAATTATTGGTCTCCTCTGTAATTTTTGTCAATTATATTTTGTTGGGGAATGGCAGGAAGAAAGAGATGCAATTTTGGCAAAGATAGAGGTATCTCAAGCACATCTAGAGCTACTGAAACGAACAAATGTCCTTAATGATGCATTCTTCATTTCACATGAAGGTGAATTTGGTACAATCAATAATTTCAGACTTGGCCGCCTCCCCAAAATACAGGTATTTTTGCCTCATTTTGAAGGATTAACACATGGAATCTCCGTGGTTAAATATTGTACATATACCAGTTTGAAATCCTATTCACCGACATCACGACATGAATACCTATTTTGTTCATTGTCTTGTCTGTTTAGGTGTTTAGCTGGATAACTGAGGTAAATTAGACTTGGTTGATAAATAGTCTAACAATTGAGAGGGTAGGTGACAATGGTGGGTCAGATTGCAGCCTGTTTGGGCTCTTTAGTGAAAGAAACAGCAGAAAATGTGTTCATTTAAATAGCAGAGGCTCAACGAGGATTAATTATCATTGCAGGTGGAGTGGGATGAGGTAAATGCTGCATGGGGCCAGGCTTGTCTTCTCCTTCATACGATGGCGCAGTATTTCAGGCCTAAATTCCCGTATGCAGATCTACCTAAATTGGAATTTGTTTGTCATCTAATTTTTGTTTCTATTTGAATCAAGTTCTCAATTGGATCTTTTCTCTATCTGCTCTTCAGATACAGAATTAAGATCGTACCAATGGGAAGCTATCCACAAATCACTGACACTGGTGGTAATACATATGAACTGTAAGTCTGTCTGTGTATGTTTCTCTGTGTGTTAGATTAATAGACAGGTCTGTGGTCACATGATTGTGTAATTAAATGAAGCAAAATTTGGGTAGAATTGTACAAAGTGCAATTAGTGTGGTATAATTGCACGGGTGAGGATAAGGCAAATTTGTATTACACAGAACTGAGGTTGAAAGGGGGGGGCTTATTCAAGAGGAGTTGGGCTTAAATTGGGTCAACTTTGGGGACCAATGGGAACAGTTGGACCAAATCGACCCAAAATGGAGGGAGTTCTCTTTATTTGGATCATTTTTCTCTGACCTGACAACATTTTATGTTTTGCATTCAGTTTTGGTCCAGTGAATATATTCTGGAGCACACGATACGACAAAGCGATGACACTGTTTCTTACATGTCTCAAGGAATTTGCGGAGTTTGCAAATTTTCGCGACCAAGAAAATAATATTCCACCGGAGAAGTGTTTCAAGCTCCCTTACAAGTGAGTCTACATTACAAACATTTACATGCTGTGACTGTGTACCAGTATTATGGTTAGGGGTGGGTTCCATTGAAAGTTGAACCAAATATTTAGTGGAAAATTTTTGCTAAAGAAATTTCACTGGTTATATGCGAAAAGTCAATTACTGTAGCATTAGCAATACGTTTTATTTATAAACATATAACAACATATTTTTTGGTTTTATTGAAAGAGAAATGCTTAACAAGAAAAGCTCTTTTGTGAAATAGGATTGAGAATGATAAGGTGGAGAGCTATACAATAACACAAAGTTTCAACAAGTTAGAGAGCTGGACAAAAGCACTGAAATACATGCTCTGCAATTTGAAATGGGTTCTTTATTGGTTTGTGGGAAACACAAATTTCCAGCCGCTTTCTTCCATGGCATCTTCTCATTCTGATGTCCTGGCTCCAGCGATCGGCTCTCTGTACAAAAAGGCTTCTACTTGATATAAGTTCGAAATTGTATCTGCTGGCTCAGAACACTATCCAATTTTTTCTCTAGTTTGTATGTAACAAAACAAGATCTTTTTTTTCTTTTGTATATAAAATACAACAAGGTTGAATAAATCGTTCAGTAGTCAGTTGCTTCAATCTTTATTGGCGTTGAAATATACTTCTTTTATACGAAGGTTTCTGAAAATTGTTGGCGTACTTCAGAATTTAGGCAGATGATGCTCGAAAACAGAGCTCTCTCTTCGGAGCTTCTAAAAAATAAAGTTAGTAATTATGAAAATGAGATCCTTTTAAATTGGTATTTTTAACTCTATCTCAAATAACACTTTTTTTTTCAAAAGAATGCAAACGCATCACTATGACTTGGATCAATAAATTGGAAATTGCTGTGCTATGCTAATTATTATCCAATGGATATCAGTATATCATTAATAACTTTTGCTTTTCTGAAGTATTGGGTTGTCAAAATTCTTTGAAGTGCCACTTTATGGACTTTGTATTTTGAAGTGTCACTTTATTTAAAATCAAGTGGAAACATAAATTGTTGAGTGTTAAACTGTTATACCGTTATCTATGTTCTAAAGTGAAATGCTGATTCAGCGAGGCAACTTCTTTACAACAAATGTCTGCAACTCTTTTTTTTTTTATTATTCATTGTTCGTAAGTTTACAATATACACACTCACAAGTAAATCTGAAAATAAATTTGAAATCCTCGCTAAAAATAATTTCCATCGAAATTAAAATCCCAAACATCTCCATAAAAATCTTATGTCTTATCATTACATCAGATAGAACTTGACAAAAAAGAAAACTACAGCTAGTTATTAAGCAAATGTAGTCTTATGGAGAAAAAGATTTTTTTAATTCGTTTTAGGAGGTTAGGTGGATTATAATGACATTTGCACAGCGTTTAAATCTGTTTGTCCTCTTGTCAGCACAGCTGCTACAACCAAATGATTTAATCAACGGTGTATCAATTCCGCTTATTGATCCCACAAACTTTAACATGTGTACTGTTTGCGGCCATATTTTAAGTCAATTTGAATTGGCACCAGTTTGACTAATGATATTATGTCTGCATACACATTTTCTGAATTGTTCGTAGTATATATTCTTTTAATGGTCAAGATAATCTAACTAATAATTATCATATTCCAAAATCTATTTTTATGTGCTTGCACGAATCATAATAATAAATCTTTCTGAAAAAAAAACATATAATTTTTTAACATGTCTTCAAGTAAATAAATTAATTTAACAACAGTTCACTCAATACCTGCATTATTTATGGATATAATGTATTTTACTAATACTGCGTGCTTTGTAATTGTACACGCACTGTTTGCCAAAATTGAGAGACATTTTTCCCTTGTTGAAATAGTTTATATCTAATGTATTATTTACTGTCAAAATAAACTAGTTATATCTAATATAAATTCTACATTCTAAACATTGCAATATTATTTTCTTATTCTGAATTTATTACTATGACTATAACATAAAGTGATGAAAAAAATTGTGTTATCGAAATATGTTTTTGTCAAGCATGTTGAAAAAAAAAGGCAAAATAATAACAATGAAAGGCACATGCATCTGCCAACTTAATAAATATGTTAGCTATACACTTTAATTGTCCATCTTTGTTTTTTCTCTCTTGGCAATCACAATCAAAGGTCCATTATTAAAAAAAATAGGTTAGGGATACGACTGAGTCCAAAATATAGTGATAGTAAAAATAAATTATTTATAACAAATATTTTTTTTGAAATAAGTGATTATTTTTTAATATTTAGAAGATTTTTTTAAAAAAACATTCAAAAAATAATTACAAAACTCTAAAAATCACAAAATTTGATTTCGTATAAGATTTCAATATGAATTTATTGAGCAATTTAAATCAATGTTTTAAAACAAAAAAATATAATGTAAACCATTTGCACTTCTGTTTGAAGTGCAAACTTTTCCAGGTAGCCCAATTCTATACACACCCGCACACGCACAAACATATATCCGTAATTTTGGATAAAGTGCTAACTTATTTGTTAAATAATAAGGTAAACAATTTGTAAGCAGGTTAGTTCAGATCGAAAAAAAAATATGAAACGCTCGTCAGAGTTTGGATAAAAAAAATTCCTGCTTATTAATGATATAGATTTATATTGCTCTCTTTTTTCTTTTCTTTTCTTTTTCTCTTTCTTGCTTATTAACGATTAACGATATAGATTTATATTGGTCGATTTTTTTCTTTCCTTTTCTTTTTCTCTTTCTTAAAAATAAGTGCATGCATCATCTTAGGTTACACTGAAATTCTCCAGTAAACCTCCTTTTTTTTAATGCAGAAAATTTTAGGTTGGTATGGAAACGTTTCAATTCATTTGCCATCATCGAATGCTACAGCGCTTTTAAATTACTATCGAATTACCTTTTTCTTTTCTGATTAAAACAATGGCGCCAAAACCCAAATTTTATCTATGGAATCACTATCGCACCTCTCAGAATCCAACTGACAGAAAGAACTAAGAAGAGATGTGCATAATACAACACCTTGACACATTTGCAGGAAACCACAAAATGTTTACAAATGTAGTTATCGGCAAGGTAGGGGATGATATGATCGTAATGGAAGTAAAAAAAAAACAGTACTATGCTAAATCTTCAATTGAAAGCTGGCACTATACTGACACTAAATCACACTCATTTTTTGTTACTCTGGTAAAGTCCACTGATGATATCCTGACAAAAGAGTAGAGAAAGACAAATAAAATATTCAATGATTAAATTCTCTCCAAAACAATAATTGCAATTTGCAAGCAATTTTGTCATTTATACTGTCAGGAATGGTGCTTTGATACCTGATAATATTTTAGAAGTTGTTGTCGCTTCTTTTTGTATGTTGGTGTCAGCAGGTCACGCTCCATATCAAATGGTACCGGATCAAGATGGATTGCTTTTATGACCTCAAAACCTTTTAACTGTGAGTAGCATCAAACAAACAAGTTAAAAAAAGGATATATATCAATTATCAACAAAACCTAATGTTATTTTACAAATTTTATCATTCATCATCATTTTTGAAAGGGCAAGTGCTTAAGCCATTAATCTATTTCAAGCTCACCATAAACGTGGTGATTAGAAAGTGTAAAAATGATCCATAAGAATATGATAAAAATCTAGCCAACAAAATGTGAGAAAAAAAGGAGACTTCCACGAATTTCAGAAAATATCAAATAACTTCTTTTTTGTGTGGTGTTACCATGTTATGGTGTTTTTGGGTGCTTCAACACTGGAAATTACAACTGCCAGTATAATACCTTTCTTTCTTTTGCAAACGAACTTATTTGGCCCAAGATATACTCTTTCACATTAGAGTTTTCGCAAAGTGCCTCGAAATCACCACTTATCCCATTTGACTGGGCCCAGTTCTCTATGGCTTGTTGATTTGGATTGATCACCGCAACAAGAAATGACTCGAAGCTATTTCCGTACACCCAAATCTGAATAGAAAAACAAAATCAACAATGAGGAAAAGAATGTTACCAACAAGCATGCTATGTCCCTCAAAAAATGAAAAGAAAGGACAAAAGTTGGATTGCACATCCAACGCTGAAATCTACTCGATTTTCACCTAAAAAGAAAAAGAAATGTTGCCCTTCTTTCCCAGTATTCTCAATCAACATTAAATATTAGTGGAAGATTAAGATGATGCAGACAATACTACAATATTACTAATGCAAACATGCATACATTAGTACAATAAGAGAAAAAATATGAAAGACATACAGAATCAATTTCAGGAAGGTTGCCATAGATGTTCTCCAAATTTTCAACAGCAACATACTCTCCTTGGGATAATTTGAATATGTTCTTCTTTCTGTCAATAATTTTCATAGCGCCATCAGGCTGCCATTCACCAATATCACCTAAAAATCACAGAGTAAAAAGGTTTATGGGCCCACTGTCAAAATAATCATTGGAAACTATGAGATTCTATTGTTCAATCAGTAAGTGAGGCTCTGTGGGGCTTACACCCAAAGGACCATAGGTGGCATAAAAAAGCAACACTGTTAAAACTTAAAAGGATGAACTTACCAGTGTGAAACCAACCATCGATGAGGACCTCTTGGGTGAGGTCATCACGCTTGTAGTATCCTGAGAAAATGCTCTCTCCACGCACACAGACCTCACCACGTGGGGTGGCGCCAAGCGCATCGTAACTCATCTCAGGCACTGACTCAAGACGCACATCGATGTTTGGCACCGGTGGGCCCACCGTCCCCAGCATCGCTATCTCATTTGGCAGCGACACCATTGTTGCCGCACATGTCTCAGTTAAACCTGAATATCAGCAAAAAATAACAAAATGCAGCAGGATGTCAAAAGGCAGGCCAGCAGCAAACTTCGTATTTCATTTAACACTGCCCATATTTTTTTTTTTGCTGGTTTAAGTGAGCATATCTTCAAGAAAATTGATACCATATCCTTGAAGAACATGGGCGCATGTCACCACACGCATGAACTCCTCCACGTACTTGGCCAGAGGAGCTGCACCTGATAGAATAACCCGTACCCTCCCACCTAACCCTTGTTTTACCTAGTATCGCAATAAAAGAAATACAACAACAAAAAACAGAAAATCAAAGAAAAGGAAAGGCAATCATGGACTAAGAGTGAAATAAGGGTAATTTTCAAAACATTACCTGAGAAAAAACAAGCTTATCAAACACAAAACCTGCATTCTCATGTTTGACTCCATGTAAAATATTCCCTTTCTTACTGGAAGTAAAAAGAAAAAGAATGAGAAAGAAATTAGCCAACATAATGTAACGTAAAACAAGGTGTTTGTTATTGCTCCGTTTATTAGAGTTGGTATATACAGACTCGGATAGGATACAGCTCGAGACCTTTTAATTTTTCTATTTAAATTCATTTATTTGAGATTCTTCTGGTTTAAATTTACAATAATGAAATATTTTTTACCAGAATCTTTTTATATATATCCAGAAGTTAATAAATAAAAAATTATACAAATACTTACAAGTTATAACCAATACCAAACACAGCCTTCTTCATGAAATTCCCTGCAGAGATCTTTGCTTGCAAACCTAAAAGGCAAGTCCAAATGGCCAGGCTAAGTAAATTGTTCAATGCATGGAACTTAGAAAAATAAAAATGCTAACAATATTTGCTACCCTATTAGCAAAAAGTTGGAGATGTCACAAAACCTGAATATATGCGATCCAATACACGGGGAACGGCACAGAAAACTGTGGGTTTTAGCACTCCCATGTCTTCAACTAGTCCTTTAACATCCTGTTAAAACTACAAGTTTAGATGGGATTTAAGTAAAATTCTACTATAGCTAAAAGTGATAAAAACTATAACATGATATATTCATCATATAAACACACCATTATGAAATGTAGCAAAATGTTCTGCATGAAAATATTTTAAAAGACCAATTATGCGAAAGTCAAGAAAGAAGAAATGATTTTTTCTATGTGCCAAAATCCAGTAAGGAGCTTCTACTTATAGGAATCAGCTATATGCATATTACTAATTCCAAAATGTGTTAAACTAGATCGTAATGCTCAAGCGCCAAAAGAAGGTCAAGTTTGAAACAAAAGGTGGTAGCAGAAAGCATTATTTTCATATTGTTCTGACCCCATAGGATTCACATATACAATCACTGTTGTCGTCTGGTAGTACCAAGTGCATGCCAGTAAAAATGCATCATCAATACATGAGATGATCCAATTTGCACTGAAAAACATACCCCACGCCAAAAGCCAATAGAAGCACCATGAAAAATGAATATCTCTTCAACAACCCGATCAAAAATATGTGCAAGTGGCAAGTATGACATGTAAACATCACCTGCATTAACCTGTATCAGACGAAGAAATTTAAAACAATACGCATATTATTGCATAACATCAAGTTTCATGGGGAATTTAAGACTAATAATTTAGTTTCAGAAACAAATAATCAGCCTTAAAATGCATAAAATGTGGATGTTAGAACCAGTACTTGGGAGATCCCGGTTCACTACTGATATTTTACCAGAAACTATACCAGTGGAACATTATATCATAAAACTGTGTTGAGTACTTACCGCTTCATTTACAGATACAAGCAATCGAGTTATACCGGCAATTACAGACATAATGCTTCGGTTAGAAATCAGAACCCCCTTCGGGTCACCAGTTGTACCACTAGTGTACATTATGGTACATATGTCATCTTTCTCCTTCACTGGGAGATCATACTGTTTGTCTCCTCCCTATATGAAAAGGGCAAGAAGTACCATTGAATAAAAACAATTAGACAAAAGAAAAGTAGCATCACTATGAGTAGCTTTAATATACAATGAAAGGTGATTTTGTGCTATTTAATAACAAGTCAAGACTATAATGGGTGTACTATGTACACTGTTTAGGTAACTAAAGATTAGAGAGGGTTTTAATTGAGGCTTCCTTGTTAATTTGAGGGATCCTACAGCCATATTTTATGAACATAAAAATAAACATAAGTTAACATTTACTGACAAGGAAGCAAAATATAATGAATTAGAGCATACCAGTAACTGAAAGTCATTCCACTCATATATTGCCAAGCCATGTTTTTCTACCTCTTCTCTTTGTTCAGGTTTGACCTTGCCAAAGCTAACAATAGCTGGAACATAAAGAATAAAACAGCCAAGTCAGCAAGAAACTAAAACAACTGCACCAAAGAGCCAAATTTCAATGGCTTTGTTTTCAAGAAATCAAATATTTTGGCATCGAGAGCTTACTTTCTTTTATTTAAAAGAAAAAGCTTACTTTTCAGGAATTTGGTTGAAGCCGGTAAGGTCTTCAACAACTGGAAATTTTAAAGCAATAATTTAATCACTCTTCACATGTACTGTATTAGAGGACATCTTAGGAAATTATGGTACCTCTCCGATCTTTTTTTCCTCTGCAAATGCAATTTCAACTTCTGCATGGCATAAAATGTACTCTACAGCACCGGCACCTAGTGACACAATTTAAATTAATCATTAATTCGCTGTTGCAACAGAGACATCCAGAAAACAAATACTTGAAAGATAACTGGAAGTGACAAAAAAAGGTACCAAGAGTATCATATAAAGGAACACAGTAAATTCCATGAGCATTGCAAGCCTACAACAAAAGAAAAGGTAGCATCAATTAAAGACTGCCACCCAATCCAATTTCTACTGGTATGAATCGAATTTGGTTGCCAGTTTCATTTAAAATTAATACACTAAACCCGAAACCACAAAACAAGAACAAAAAACCAAAACTAAAAATTTACTTCAGATAATACAGTGCCATTTCTTGGTATAGCAAAGATAGCACATGTACCAATAACTAAATTTTACATCCGAGGTACCAAAAAACTCACCTCCATACTCATGATCCACTCGGGACAATTAGCACCATAAATACCACAACGGCCTCCCTAAGAACAAAATGGGACAGACACATTTTACAGAAATCATAAAAAGAGATCAATAAAAGCGAATCAATTCTTTGGGGCAAAAAGTAGTAAACAGTTATTACCTTTTCAATTCCAAGGCTCCTTATAGAAGTTCCAAGCTTCATAACAATATCATATACATCTTTGTAAGTTTGCCATATGTATTCACCAGCCTAATAAAGCACAAGAAAGCAAAATATATTAACAGATCATGATTCATAAAACTAAATAAATACAACGAAATTGCAAAAATATATCATTCAATGGTAAGTTATTTAGAATGTTACATGTGTTCCTCTGTTTTGCAACCCCCAAAAAATGACAAAAGTGCCCCTCCAACTACTATTTTATTTGTTAACTACATGAAAGGGACCACCGACCACAGTACCACTCCTTCCCTAACTTCTCCAAGTAGTGAAACCATCTTACCATTTTTAAAGCTAAATTAAATTGTTCCACAATAAGAACTGTTATGACATGATGATGATTTAAAGACTGAATGGATACAAACCTTCCCATCTACAATTTCACGTCGACCAAGCATTTTGCTGTCTGGGTACTTCTCCACAGCCATCCTGCAATAAATGTACCCCCTTTAAAACCAACTGTTTGACATATGAAGTGCATGCTTAAAAGGAAGACGCGATAAATTAAATCTGATGAAATCGCATGTCGCACCCTGTATAAAATGTTTAGCTCTATAGCCCCACCAAAATCACTATCATGATTCCATTGATTTGATGATAGAAAATGGATAAAAGAACCCAAATTCTCCAATTTTAACCCCAGCCATAAACCCAAATAAGAACGGATTGGTAGAAAAGTCAGAGATTCAATTCTGTAATTGATAATTTATGAAACTTGTTGAAGAAAGTAACTTTTTTAAGAGAAAACAAACTTTCTCGCACTATCTGTTAATTGCGCTGCAACTAAACCGCAGTCCTCTGAAGGTAAATATTGTAACAAAAAAAGAGAGAGAAATTAAGAAGCCCAAAAAAATTTAAGTCTTATACTAAATAGATACAAAAAGGACATAGTACACAGTTTAAACCCTTCTTCTTATGAAAAAATAACGAAAACAGTTCACTCTCACTAAGCCCAAAGTTTTTTTTCAAGTTTGTTTGTGTGTTGTAAGCCTGAGACAATGAATCAAAAAAAAAAAAATCATCCCAAAAAGAAATGGAAGTCACTAAATTGATAAAACCTCACAAAACCCAAACAAAAAGCTCATTGCAATATATCTTTACCTAAAATATCAAACATAATTTCTACTTTCCCCGGCTATACCTTCTCGAAGGAAGAAAAAGAAATAGGCAAAAAGCAAATCGACTACTTCACTATCTTATCATCAGCTAATCACTAATAAAACCACAACAAGTATACGAATAAAAAAATAAATTTGCACGAAATAGAAACTTAGAAACAAAAAAAATTGAGTAACCTGAAAATATCCCAGCAGGAATCAAGACCTGGGATTGGAGGCGGGAAGCCATCCTTCGCGAAAGCGCTCCGATAGGCGGGTCCCACCGACGGGGCCTTATCGGTGCCTTCTCTCCCCTTTTCCACTTCCACCAAGTGCTTCATCATCTCTAAACTCTAATCTTTCTCTTTCTCTTTCTCTTTCTCTTTCTCTCGATGGTATCAGTGTAAATAAATCGTTTTCTCAATAGAAAAAGGGAAGCGCGAGCAACGGCAAAGAAAAAGCTTGGAGCTTCTATAAATAGGTCAATAAATAGGTTAGACGAATAAAGGAAAAAATTTAGAGAGGGTCAACTAACAAAAATTTTTAACAAATAAGATCAAAGTCATCATCAAAAGTTTAGAAGTGTAGGACCCAGTCGTTCTTAGAAAAAATTCATTTTTTTTTATTCTCATACACTTTGCACTTTTTTTATAGGCGTAGGACTCAACTATTTCGTAAAACTTAGAAACGTAAATATTACTTAGATCCAAAAAATGTCTTCAAATTTGATAATATTTGATAATACTAATAATTATTATGAAAACACTAATAATAATAAAACTAGTATAAATAATTTTAATTATACTAATAATGATGCTTATCATAATAATTATATGAAAAAATAAGAAAAAGCATTTACAAAAAATAAAATAAATATATGAAGAATTAATAATAATACATAAACAATAAAAAATATAAATAAATAATACCGAAGAAATAAAAGAACTAATAATGTAGTATTAATATTAATAACAATAATAATAATACAAAACAACAAAGAAATAAGAATGATTGAGTGCTTTATTAAAATAATAATACAAGATAATAATAATAATAACAATAAATAGATAAATAATAACCAAAATAATTGAGTGTTTTAATAAAGTCAGAAAATGTATAAGTAGAATATTTGTCTCATACATTACGAGAAATAAGAATGATATAGCGACAGAGGAGTTGTGTTAGGGGAGTTGAGTTTGAGAAAGGACATGATTTTGATTCCCTCTGCTGGACTATTTTTTAAATTCTCTAGGGCGCAAGGACTATTTTTTAATTCTTTAGAGCCGCAAGGACTATTTTTTAATTCTCTAGGGGCGCAAGCTTGCGCCCCCAAAATTGTTGGATTTCATGATGCGAATCGGGTAAAAATAAAAAAAAATTATCCAATAACATCTAGGATCATTTCATTATTGTTAATTTTACTTCATTTGTTTGCATCACTAATTACAATTATATATGTTCCTACAAGAGAAATTGTGATACCATACCTATGGTCTTTAACGTAGCTCTATTCCTCATCGGTTCACCTTGAATTCGAAATAAGAACGATGTCGAGTTCGTGCTAGCGTCATCTTCGTTCGCTCCTAGCTTTATCGCTCATTACGTAATCGATAAATATTTAGAAAATATTTTGAGGAAGAGAGAAAATTAAGTTAAAGTAGTAACTCCATAATCTCTGACTATATATGATATTTATAGGCTCTAAATATCATATCAAGACTCTTCAAATTCGTTAAATTGAGATTATCTGAATTCTACTTTGACATACCTTAATGCCTCATTCTACAAAACTAAACTAATTAATTATTAATATCAATTTCCTCCTAAACGGATTAAAATATACAATGAGATTTCTTACATGTGCTTTCATTAAAATCTGAAATATGTATAATTTCACGACTTTTCATACAAATTACATCTAACTATTTGTGAAAATTAAAATTATATTTTTTCACATGAAAGAAAAGTAAAGGTACATGATGTATCACCATGTGATCCACCTTTTCTCTTATATACTACTTATGAGTAAAAAAAACAAGACTATAGAGGGAAATAAATAAAATAAAATTGTAAACAATTAGCAAAAGAATGTAACAATTTATTGCAACGAATCAATTGTTTATTAGGCTCTTGTCGTTCACTATATTATTTTCCACTGCTCCATTTAATTGGTTTGGAAAGCGTCAGTTAAACTTTAAATCGGAGGATGTCTGACTCTCAATTTTGAATAATTCTTCAGTTTACGATATATAAGTGAATATTTTTGAAAATATTGGGAGGTGTCAGGCACCCCCAGCCACCCCTTTCATGTGTCCTTAGATAAAAAACGAAAAGAGATACATATTTTTGCTCACACGATTTTTGACCTGATCAATTTGGGATCGATATCACCACTTTACAAAAAATAAAAGTAAGATTCTACTTTTCTTAATTTGCATTGTTCACTACTAACGAAATGATCTTTAATTCTCGTTAAAAAATGCCTTTTATATCTGTTAGGGGGTGTTGTAGAGGGGTGTTGTAGGGGAGCTGTTAAAGATATGAAACAACCGATATTAAAGATTGAATCTTTTATTTCTGTTGTTACATAACACTCGATATTAAAGATTGGAGCTTTTAATATCAATATCCCATATTGTCTAACACATGATATTAAATGATTTCGAAAAAAATAAAAATAAAAATAAATTTTGCAGCCAGCTGCCTCCATTTATTTTATCTCCTATAACTCTTCAAATTCTTTCATAATTACTCATACAATCACTTGAATTAATTAACTTAAAATAAAAATTCATAAATCTATAATATTTTTATAGACAAATACATTTTGACAAGTTTATCATTCTTTCTTCATTTTCGTTCTTTCTTCTAAATAAATGTTTGTTAGCGAAAAAGAAAAAAGAAAAAAACCTTGCCCAAGTTAAATTAATTAATCAACTTTTTTTCTATCTTTAAGAAAAAAGAAAAAGAAGAGAGATAGAAATAAAAAAGGGGTGATAAGTTTAGATGAGGGATAGTTCCATTGATATATATACAAAGATGAGGAAAAGATCCGTGGATATATATACAAAGATGCGAGAAAGATGAGCGAGTGATCCGTGGGAAAATATGGGTTGTTTAGATGTTTTCTGAGCGTTGGATTGGATTGAATGAACGGTGGGATTGAGAAAAATAGAGACTCGTGGAAAGAAAATCGTGTAATGCTATTGATCACTATTTTCAGATTCTTTTATATCTGTTGTTACCAAAAAAACTCTTTTATATCTTTTGTTATGAAGAATTCAGTATTAAAGACCTTTTATACACATTTTTATAAAATTCGATATTAAATGTAACATTTTATACCTTTTTTTATAACACTCGATATTGAAGGTAGCATTTTAATACTCTTTTTTATAACACCTGATATTAAAAATTCTTTATGTTTTTTCACATTATCCTATGCTCCATTTATACCCCTTTTTATAATATATGGTATTAAATCTTTTAACAGAATTTCAATTATGCCACTGTACTCTCTTAATACTCCTTGTTTTGCACAACATATATAAAATGAGGTATTAAAGTCTCTTTCTGTAGTAGTGGTTGATTGTAACCAATGAATCAGATTAATAAAAAAACTTGCCTCCTCAATCAAAATTTTGTTCGTTCGTTTTGATCTGACGGTCTATAATAAAATAGTAGAACCCTTTTTTTTCTTAAAATAATAGCGGATTCAAAGGCATCTGCATAAAGTAATTTCTAACGTTATTTTTTTTGAGAAAAATAAGGGGATCGAGTACCCAAATTTCATTATAATTAAGATTACTAGAAGTAATCACGCATTACAAAATGTACGTACGTACGTAATTTTACTTTGTTTGAAGAACGTGTATTGAATTTTAAAGTCTAGATGATTTATTAATTCTCTAAATAATAATATAATCATTTCTGCTAGTAAAATATTTTTAAAAAAAATTATCTCACATTGTTACCACTTGAGCTATTACATCGTCACTTAATGTTAATCGAAGAAAAGATGTATCATGCGTAATTTCGAAAGCAAAGAAAGAGATCACAACCCACTTTTTTTATACTCCATCCTCCGGAATGAGATCGTCTGACGCGCAGCACCGCACTGTACATTTTCAGGATCATTTGATTTTTTCGTGATTCGTGCTTCATATCTATAACCCTCTGATTGTCCATCTGACGATCGAGACGCGATACCACGCGGTAGAAGAATTGGATCCCCGTCTTCCTGTCTGTCTCAATGCCAAATTGACATTGTTTTTAAGAGGGCTAAAGATAATCGGGCTTTACATTCTAAACTTTTAATTACTAATAATAGATTCTAGTTGGGTACACTCTTGAATGTAATATTTGATTGTGCATTCATAATTTAAATTATTAGATCAATGAATTACATTCTTTTTTCTTACGGTTTAATTATTTATTATATTTCTCTCCATGCTAATTAAGAAGAAATAAAGTATAATTTATTATGCTAATGATTTAAATCACAAGTACACAATTTAATAATCAACTCATAAATATATCTAATTCTAACTGATATATTTGATGTTACACAAATTTTGATACATATATAACATGTGATATATGTACAAACTGTCAAGAATTCGACGAATTAAATTTTATTGGTCCACTCTTTGAGGAAAAAAAATTGATACCAATTGCTCTTCATAAGGGCCTGTTCGGATGTCAGCAGCAGATGGGAACGGGAATAGGATGGAAAAAAAATTTAGTTCAAATTTTACTGTGCGGATGGGAAAAAAATTATTTGATATGAGTGAATTTTTTTTTTCCCACCATCGTGGGTTACAAACGAACTGGCCCTAAATGTCACGATAAAGTTATGAGTTTTACTATTCATGAATGAGAATGCATGTGAGAATTGAACTAAGCACTGTTTGGGTGGGAAAAAAATTCACTCAGGTTGCTTTCGGTTTCAACTCGCGTACATGGGAATTGAAAATTTACTCTGATTTTGTAAAATAATTTTGTATATTTATATTATTTATTATTTTTTTTTACAAAATAACTATATATATTTAAAAAATGTATCATTTTGCTTCTTTTGAAAAAAAAAATTATAGATATGTCTCTCCCGATGGAAATTCTGAATCCGCCTCTGTCCGTGCCCACAATGATTTTCAGTTAAAACTCATTTCCCATCCCGTGGTGCGTGGTTGAAACCGAAAAACCCTCAAAGTAGATTTTAACTTCTCACGTGCACAATAACAATAGCGGAACGAGAGCTTAAATGAACGACAATCGACATATTGTAATCATTTCAATAAATAATTGAGAAGGGATCAAATGCTTATGATTTTGGTGCCTTATCGGTGTTCATGAAACTAAATTTTAATTAAATATTTTTTTAATCATTAAATATTAAAACTAATTGATGTAATATTTTATATATATATATCATATTGTACGCGTAAAAAAATATTGCATCATTTCAATTTTGTTTCAATAGTTATCAAAAGCTAACAAAATTAACAGTCTAAATTAGGCGATTTAAGCGTCTCTCTTGATGATCATTGAAATGAAGTTGAAATTTTACCATTTTATAAACATGTATTTAAGATGATTTAAAATATATCTAACGATTTACATTTTAAAATATAAGCTCGAAACAAAAAATAAACACGACAGACATCGATGAGCATGGACATTGAATACCTCCTCAAAATAATTTGTAATTAATAGCCGTGTCAATAACTCGTCAAGTAGAAAACAAGTTCAACTAATTTCTTCATGTGCATGTCAATTTCCATAGCAAAAAGGTGTTTGGTTTCACCATAATATCCAATAATAATACAATCAATATTCCAATTCTAAAAAATATTTATAAGGTGGTTGTAGTTGTGCGACTGGCTCTCGTTATTAGACATTAATATTTGTCGATCAATCTTTTCGGTAATATGTAGCATGGCTTCAGAGTGAATTTAGATCAAAATTAAGCGATGGCATATTCATTAAAATTAAACAATTCATAATCTAATTTGAAATTATGTAGCGACACACTTCTAAATTTATATTATAATTTTATGAAACCAACATAAAATTTTGACACTTCAAAGATTCATTTCAAAATCAAACAACGATGACACAAATCTAATCGTGCTCATGCATAAATCCGCCCCACCCCTACATGGCCGTCCATAAACAAATGTCACCTTCAATTAAATGACAAAATTGACAACTCAATTCGAGAGTTTTGATCACGACTACACGACGGATAGATATCTGCACAGAATTTGAATGCAAAAGTACCCCAATGGGCCTATCTATCTATATCTATTGAATGCAAATCAACCTTTGAACTGTTCAAATCAATCTTAGACTAGGTATGTCGGAATAAAAATATGGTATGTACTGTCTGACTGGTATAGTGGTATCGCACTATCATTTGATTTCCACGTATATATAATTTTAATGTCTATGTCGATTCTGTTTTAAAAGAACGGAGAGCTCCATTCCTGAGAAATGGAGATAAGAGGAAATTTGGCTTGTTTGAAGAAAATTTTCATAAAGGGTCAAAGATAAAAAAAATTCAACAGATTGGGCCAATGAGATCCTAAAAACTGCACAGAGGCCCAAAGGCGCAAGTATTACTTGCGCCCCTAAAAGATTCGATTTTTTTTCCTGAATTCAAGGCAATTATGTAGGTAATTTTCAGTTGTGGGTCCCACATTCAGGGACGCAAGTAATAATTGTGCCCCTAGGTGCAACTTGCAAATTTAATATACAATTTTTTTTATATTTATTAATATACAAATTAATAATATATTTGTTATTAAATAATTCAAAATTAATATATGGTAGCATTAAATATATATAAATAGTATTAACAATATATTAATTATATTTCAAAATTAATAATATATTTATTATATTTATTAATATACATATTAATAATATATTTGTTATTAAATAGTTCAAAATAAGGTTAAGTACTTAAGTTTATTAAAAATGACATTGTAATTAAATTTGAGTTGAAAATATGGTTAAGTTTATTTCATAATTTAGAATAGTAATGAAGATTACTAATTATTAATAATATATTTATAATAATACTATTAAACATATCCTAAAACAAAATAATAATATATTAATTATTAATAGTATTAGACATATTAATAGTATTAAAGTACTTATTATTAAAGAAATTCATGAGTTTAGAACCTACTAATACTAAATATGTCCAAAACTTTACGAGAAGTACAAATGATCTAGTGGCATGGGGATTTGGTTACAGGCACTGAGTTGGAGTGAGGGCATGAGTTCAAATTCCCCTGCTAACCATTTTTGCAATAAACTTAGGGACGCAAGTAATCGTTGTGCCCCTAATGTTCACAGAGATGCTAGGGCATCCATATAGCAACCAGTTCCGAAATAACAGGGGCGCAAGTAATAGTTGCGCCCCCAAACTGTGCAAGGGAGACCCACATTGCAGTGTCACACTGCTCTAAGGGCGCAACTATTACTTGTGCCCCTAATTTCCATTAATTTCCATTAAAATGTTGAAAATAAAAATGAGAAACAATTGTGTTATATTTCCAGCTTAAATTGAGTGGTTCTTTCTTAGTGATATATCAAAATTTTATTTGCATTAGTCTTATCTCTGTAAACTTTTGTTTATTACATTCAATTTCCATTCATTTCAAAGCCTTGCTATCAACTAAATTCGAATTTCGCCAGTTGTTCCTCATGCTAGATTTGTATCAAATCTTGAAGTATAAATTAAGGCAAAATTTATATATACTCTTCCAAAGTATCAAAATTACATACAAGCTTTAGATTACGACCGAATTTCACAAATTAAGTTCATGATATGAGAGTTTTTGTATTCTGAAGTACATATGATATTGCACGCTTAGAAGAATAAATATGTAATTTTAAATTTTATAGGGGTAAATTTTGAAATTTTGTCATAATTTACATAAAGTACGTGAGAAGTCTTACGTACTTTTTGAAATTTTGTCATAATTTACATTTTGAAAAAATGAGCAAAAATAACACAGTTTAATAATTAAAAATAACACTATTCTTGTTCACTTTCAAAAAATTCAAAAAGCATAGCTACAAAATTTCAAATGCACTCAAAATTGATTTACTAGGAGATTTTGATGTCTTAATTGTTTTGACCAACTTAGATCAGTCATTTGAGTTGTCGGTGTATGATTTTTTATGCCGAAGTAAAACACTCTTTTTACTTTGCATAGCACGGTAACATATCAAAATTTGAAATTTACATTATAGAGAGAGATATAGGCTATAACACGGTAACATATCAGTCATTTGAGTTGTCGGTGTATGAATTTTTATGCCGAAGTAAAACACTATATATATAGAGAGAGATATAGGCTAGGGTGCTCCATGAAGCACCAAACCGCTAATGCTCCACATTGTATCTCTAATTTGAAATTTTCAACGACCGATCCGATCCGTTGAACATGATCTACATATTGGAATCTACTTGGAGATTGAATTTTACATTTTTTTGAATTTTTTTTCTATTTTTTAGAGAGGTAGAAAATCACAACTTTTGTTGGTCCAGAAACTATTTGATTAGCAACTTTTCTACTTCTTTAAAAAAATAGCAAAAAATTCAAAAAATGTAAAATTCAATCTCCAAATAGATTTCAATATGTAGATCATATTGAACGGTTTGGATCGATCGTTGAAATTTTCAAATTGGAGATAACGAATATGGAGCACGACCAATTTGGTGCTCCATGGAGCACCCTAGCCTATATCTCTCTCTATATATATATATAGAGAGGAGAGATCAAAAGCCTCAATTTTGTGTGTGCCTTCATTGTGTCTCAAAATTCATACCATTCATCAAGAGTACTTTTTGGACCTTTAGATCTAGACTATTAGTTGTTTCTTGGTGGATGGTGTAGATTTTGAGGCAAATTTGAGGCACACAAAAATTGAGGAATTTGATCCCTCCTCATATATATATACCACTTTTAAAAGTACTTAAAAACTCTAAAAATAAAGAAATTTTGTATTCTACAAGATTTTGATAGAATTTTTTTTATCAGACATTGTAAATCAAAATTTAAAAGTGATTAAGAAGATTTTTTAGTTAAGAGCAGGTAGGAGCATCATAGATTTGCTCCATATATTTTGTCATCATTAAGAAAATACATATTTGATATACCTAAGAGACAATTTAAATCTTAAATAAATCAATCTTTATTTTCTATATATTTCTCTATATGAAGTATTATGTGCCTAATTGTATTGTTATTATTATTATAATATATTTTTTTAGAATTTCAAATATAATATATTTGACTTCAAATTTTATTAAATATAAGTTTCATTTAACACAGTTTTCTCTTGTAAAATAATAGTTATTTTTAATAATTATTCTTTGGGCGAAGATAGAAAACCATCATAGTAGCATTTAAAAGAGGTCCAGAATCCTAAAGATAGCTTGAAAACTTAAACTATTATAAAAATATTTGGAATAAAAATAAAATTTTCTTAGAGACATATTGTTTTTCTTATAGATTGGTTATGTATCGATTTTAATACAATTGATAAACAATAAAGCTTTCATAAAAATATTATTATTAAGGAATCTAATATGTATAATAAACTAGAAAATGTATTTATTTGTTGCATTTAAAAAGGTAATAGATTACTTAAATTTCAGGCCATCTAGTAAATGATAAAACTTCCATAAAAGTTATTAGTTTATATGAATGTAATATACAAAATTATAAGTGACTTTATTTATTGAAATTAAAAATATATGTTTTATGATTGCCAGAAAATTTCAAATTAATCCGTTATCAATGAATTCACACACTTAGGAATGTACCTCAATCCGCTGAGTCGCTGAGATTTCGTTTTCTTTCTTCTTCTTCTTTTTTTAGTTTCGAAGTTGGAATTTTCCATATATCTTGTTCTTTAATTCTTCTCTCTCTCTCTCTCTCTCTCTTGAAGTATTGGTCAAAACTAATCTTCAAAGCTCTTCCGTACAAAGGAAAAATTTGACAAAATGAAAGTGATGGATGCCTTTTTTAATTTCACTATCTTTCATTTGAAGTATCAGGTGAAACGCTTTCTTAAGGAACTTCCATAATAACACACATTTGAATTTTGTATTTGTGTTAAGATTCGTGTAAATTAAATTTTATAAAATTCAACTTCTGCAGTCCATCTTGTGAGCGGTCAAACGATGCAGTGCAACAGATCCGGATCGTTGAATTGGTGTCGCGGTACAGGATCAGAGTCCAAATATCATCAAAAATAGGAAATATTAATTTATATTACTTTTTAAAGTTTAAATGAACTCGAAATTTTTGTTTACTAAGTGCCGTTTATAAAAAATATTCAAACTTTGCTAAATTGATATAATAGTACAATTTGCATGGGAAGTGTTTGACAGATAAACTTAGTGGTGGTCACTGGGTTGCTAACTGTCTATTTATTAAACAAGGTAATCTTTGTCCTTAATTAAATAACAGATTAAGTATTTGACAAATTAAGTTATGGGTGAAGTTATGGTGCTTGCGCATGCATCGTGCTTGTGCATCTGAACCCTCTGATGTACATCGAGATTCTATGCACACAAATCATCACGAATCTCGATGCGTATCTGAGGATCAATATACGCAAGCACGATACATGCGTAAGCACCGTAGTTTTGCTCCTAAGTTATTATCACAAGGGCTGAGTCTATCTTTTTCTCACAGTTGAGCTGGATTGCAATAAAATGCATGTAATAATAGTCTTCTGCTGAGAGAAACCAGGGTTATGGGAATAAATCAGGTAACTATAAAAATGGCATCACTTGATAATGGTTATTTTATTTTGATAATTTTGCAGTAAAATAGTATCACTTGATAACGGTTATTTTATTTTAATAATTTTGTAGTAAATTTTAAATAAGTTGGAATTTGTCTATTAACAGAAAACCATTAAAAATGTATACTTCAATTTATAGATTGATATTTTTCTAATTCAACGTAATTTAAATGTCATCTCATATTTCATCAAAGATCGTTAAAATTATATAAATTTGCAGCTACTCGTATTTAATAGTTTTTTACGACGCTTAATTAAGTGAAATTTAAACACCATTAATTTATAAAATTAAGAATATAACTAAATTTTTTATTTAAAATCCTTTTTAAAATCATTTTAAATATCCATCATCAAGACTGTAGAAAATATCCATTATTAATACCATCAATTCATAAATAATGATCCATTCTCAAATAAGCACTTCATAGTCTTTTGTGGGCTTCGTGGGCTTAATTTTTGTCTGGGCCCAAGTAGCGTGTACCAAGCACCAACACTCTTGCAGTGTAAATGGAATGAGTGTATGATTATTAAAAGAACCCATAAGCAGTACGAGAACTTACTAAAATTGACACTAAAGCTTTCATCAAAAAAAAAAAATTGACACTAAAGTTCTGACGCTTTCTTAAAATATAAAAGTTAGTATGGTAGATAGATGAGATTATGAAAAGAATAGGATGAATTACAGATGGATGTTTAAATTGTGGCAGTTTGAAACACCCATACCAGAAAAGACAACAATGATCAGCATTACCATAAGAGTGCTGGAAATTTAATAAGCATCATATTTATGATAAAAATTTACAATATTCGTATTTGATTCAGTAATAGAACTGACAGAAAATTGACATTTATAAACCCTGAAGTACAGAAATAATTGCTCAATTTAGTGTAGTTCTTCTAATCGAGTTATCATTTTAGTAGTCCCCAATGATACTACAACCAATATCAAAAGCTGATAATATTGATATATAATAAATAGCATCCGCCATTCTTCAGCGATATTATGTGTGCTGCAGTGCTCCATCGTTTGCTCATTTTTTACTTCGGTAGAGCCCGTCGATGACACCCTGAAAATGAATATTGAAAACGTTTTAAAGATGTATGAACTTTATGCTAAACAATTTCTGTGGGTGATTTTAATGATGTAGCAGAATCATACAGTTTTTCAAATTTAGCTTTTTCTTGATATACACAGCTACTTTAATCTAACTTGTTTACTTATGGCACTATTTTGATTTATAAACTTTACTACCTGATAATATTTCAAAAGTGGAACCCGTTTCTTTTTGTATGTTGGTGTAAGAAGATCACGCTCTACATCAAACTGCACAGGTTCAAGATGTACTGCTCTCACAACCTCAAACCCTTTCAGCTGCCAGGAAAACATCAAAATTAAAAAGATAGAAAGAATGAAAGTTTACAAATATATAAAAGTATCAATATGGTAAGGTTTATGTAATTCTTGAAATTCAAAGATATCTTTTCCTTCACTGGTCCAACGGAGACTAAGAATTTAAGGTTTGATGAGGATGACACTTACAGCAGTTTCAGAACATAATTCTAGTTATTTTCTATCATTTTTTCTTTTTCTTTTTTAGTTGCTGAGTCTGTTTCTGGTTTATCTTACCATATTTATTTAATTGCTACTTGGGAGTTCATTTGTTAGATTGCTTACACTGCTAGTCATATATACCAGATGATACAGAATAAAGACTTTGAAAATACCTTCTTTTCTTTGGCAAACCTACTTAATTCTCCCAACATATACTCTATCACTTTTGGATCTTCACAAAGAGCCTCAAAATCATTACTTATTCCATTTGCAGATGCCCAATTCTCTATGGCTTTTCTATTTGGAATGATCACTGCAACAAGGAAAGACTCGAAGCTATTTCCGTAGACCCAAATCTTAAAAAAATAAAGAAGGAAAATAAAAGAAAGAAAGAAAAAGGAACATCAGTAAATGAAGGGTTCTTTTACTGATCGTGGAAAATTTTCTGATTCCAAAGAGATAAATGAGAATAGGAAGACATACAGAATCGACGGAAGGATGGAGGCTGTAAACATTCTCCAAATGTTCAACAGCGACATATTCTCCTTGCGACAGTTTAAATATGTTTTTCTTTCTGTCGATGATTTTCAAAGCCCCATCAGGTTGCCACTCACCAATATCCCCTGAAAATAATAAAAAAAAAACATCTTGACATGTTAGATCGACACCACCAATAAAATATGCACCAACTGACACTGCACTTTGTATGTCTATTAAAAAGGATATGTACCAGTGTGAAACCAGCCATCAACGAGCACCTCATTGGTGAGGTCCTCGCGCTTGTAGTAACCCGAGAAAACGGTTTCACCACGGATGCAGACCTCACCACGAGGAGGATTGCCAAAGGCGTCATAGCCCATCTCGGGCACTGACTCAAGCCGCACATCAATGACCGGCAGAGGAGGCCCCACAGTCGCAATCATTGATATCTCATTGGGCAAGGCCACTATTGTTGGCCCACATGTCTCTGTTAAACCTGTAGTTGAAAAAAAAGCAGTAATAAATTAACCATCAGTTATTCAATTAATTAATCTGTAATCTGTATGGTTCAACCTGGGTTAGCTACAATTACAAACTCACTCCACAACTGAGTACCATTATTAACCAATTATGTCTCAGATTATTTCATAGGAGTTAGATATATTAAAGAAATATACCACTAGAAAAATTGGAAAAGGTCAAAGAGTGGTAGAACCAGAATCCATATCATAATGGTACTTGACTATAACAATACTCTGGTACAGTGCATACCATAGCCTTGAAGAACATGGGCACAAGTCACTACACGCAAGAACTCTTCTATGTGCTTAGCAAGTGGAGCCCCTCCTGACCAAATTATCTTAACTCTTCCACCCAACATTTTTTTCACCTAAGATTAAGAGAGAAATATTATAAGTTCAGAAAATTTGAAAGAGATTTTAATGGACTTTGATAAATTGATAGGGAAAGTTTTTAGATTCTTTAGTTACCGAAGAAAACACGAGCTTGTCAAACACAAAACCTGCCTCCTCTTGCTTGGTTCCCCAAAATATATTTCCTTTCTTGCTGTTGAAATAAGGAAAAAAGAATTAATAATTCCAAAATCTGACAAAAGAAAATTGAAGTTGACAGTTTAAAAAAACAGACGAATACTTACAAGTTATAGGCAACATTAAACAAAGCCTTTGTCAGGAAACCAGCAGCAGAAATTTTTGCTTGTAAGCCTGCATGACAGATGAAGAAAAAAGTAATAAAATGTACAGAACTGGTTATAGAAAAAAGATATACGTAGGTTTATCTCATGTTGCTTAGTTTTGTAGAGTAACATTACTGCACCTGCATATATACGTTCCAATACACGGGGAACTGCACAAAAATATGTGGGTTTCAACATGCCGATGTCATCAATTAGTCCTTTCACATCCTGCAATAAATGGCCATAATTTAAATAAATTGCTTGGCATTTAGATTTGAAATTGTTAGTAATAGAGCTGATCAAGTAATGTGTTCCTATATTACTGAAAACTGAGATTTCAGGTATTTTCACAAAAAAATAAACATACCCCTCGCCAGAAACCAATGGCCGCACCATTAAAAATGAATAATTCTTCAAGTGCCCTATCGAGCATATGTGCAAGTGGCAGATACGAGAGATATACGTCAGTGTCATCAAACTGAAACAATCAAAGACATTCAAATTTCATATTCAGAAATCCAAGTATAAAACCCTTCTGGTTTTTGTTTTACATCAATAAATAGTAGTCTAGTACAAACCGGAAAGTTTACAGATTGGTGCGTCCGCATCATACCAGCCATCATAGAAAGAATGCTCTGGTTAGAAATCATGACTCCTTTGGGCTCCCCCGTTGAACCACTAGTGTACATGATGGTACATATGTCTTTTTTCTCTTGAACAGGGAGATCATAATGTTTATTCTGACACTATTATGAAAATCCAAAATAAAAATAGTAGCAAGATTGGGATTAGTCTCACAAATGAAAGCTAATTGGGAGCTGAAATGCACATAATATCTAATCTGCCTTGACTGGTAGCATGATGCTTTGGTCCAGTACAGGTGTGCATTAAAAGAAAATCATTTGATCGTTTGTAAACTGTATCAGCATAATACAAATTGTTGAGAACCGATTTAGTGATACAAAATTGCAATTAGAGAATTAGCACATACCAGTAACAAGAAATCATTCCACTGGTAGATTGATACCCCACTCTTTTCGGCCTCTTCTCTTTGATTGGGGTTTACCTTGCCAAAGCTAACAATAACTGGAAACATAAATAGGAAATGAATTAGAAGTAAGAAGGAGATATGCTCGCATGAAAGCGTCGAATTTTGCACCGTGAAATAACATTACCTTTCAGGAATTTGGCCGAAGCTGGAAAAGTCTTAAGCAACTGAAAATATTACAATAAATTTAATATTGATCTAAAAACTCTAGTAATTGTCTATTTGTGTTTGGTTTGAATGGGAGTACCTCTGCTAATTTTCTTTCATCCACAAATGCAATCCGAACTTCAGCATGACAAATAATGAACTCTACTGCACTGGCACCTATATATTAACAACACAAAAGGAAAGATAAATGTTATAATGAACATATTTAAATGAAAAAAAGGAAAAAGAAGGATGATGCCTGCATAAAAAGAGGAAAATGGTAAGTATGATGTGAACATACTTACCAAGCGTATCATACAAGGGAACACAACAAAGGCCATGAGCATTGCAAGCCTACAAAATCAGGAAAAAGTGTTTAGTTAAGGTTTCCATATCACTCATTTTGTACTCATGAACAGCAAGCAAGATTAATTATCTCCACATAAGATAGTCATGGTACCATCCCTAATTGAACCCGTCATATTAATAAATCCCAAACAAACACTATTCAGTTTTAAAAGTAAAAACTGACCATAAGTTCGAAGCTAGCTCAGTACCTGAATTTGGTATTTAAAAGACAGAATAGTGCTACAGAAATTCTTAGCTTAATTTAAACATGCAACCGCACATACCTCCAAACTCATGATCCACTCAGGACAATTAGCTCCATAGATACCACAACGCCCTCCCTGAGAGAAATCATATAGAGATAAATTCTAATTTAGTAAATCTTTTAAAGAACATCAGTTCCAAAAGTAAAACCACTAATTAATTTGTTTTACCTTTTCAATACCAAGGGTCCTAATGGCAGAACCAAGTTTGATCACAGTTTCATAGACTTCCTTGTAAGTTTGCCATATGTATTCTCCAGGCTGCAAAAATAAAAGACCCATTACAACAACTTTTTTCCCTGTTGTAATAAAATAAAATTATTGTTATTGTTATTTTTCTTCTATAGATAATTAATATCAAATCAGTGATGGAGCTAATGGAGTTTAGGGAGGCAGTGAACCCCTCATGATTTGCGAAAAATGTTTTATTTTAGTAGTGATATCAGAATAGTTCCATACACTTCAGAACATGTCTAAATTTTATGAGTGTTATTACTTGTTTTGATTTTCAATTGAATATGTATACACATCATTGTTAGTCTGACTTCATCACTGTACCAAACATATTATATGTTATACCACCTTGACCGGAAATTTATCATCTTGACAGAAACATGCATGAGACGTACACCTATAACATATGGGTGCACCACTAGTCTCATAAATGTTTTCTAAATGCGTCAAAACACCTCTCTTTTTCCAATTTCTATAAAAGATTGCTAAAATATTTTAATGTTATAATATTTATTGTATGGTCTATCTAATATTATGAGCGTTCATTTAAGAACAATTAATCTAAGAGTGCATCTATACTTTGATGGAAAGTTCGAATGTACATATTCAATATATCTAATCCCAAAGATTGACTTAGAATAAATAAATATACTCAATTTCTCTGCAGAAATGATCTTGCCTTATCTTTATTTTCTGCTTCTATAAAATTATTAAGAAAAAGACAATAGAGTAGAAAAAAAAACACAAAGTATGTCATCATATTATTTAACCGAAACCAGTGAAGTTCGATACTAGTGTGACAGTGTTGCAATTTTAGTTTACCTCTTATGCTCTTGAAGGAAAAACTTAAAATAAAATAGATTATGATGGAAAGTATTTTATATAAAGATAGCATCAAAAGCGCTCATTCTATTGTGTACGTTAAAAATACCTAGTTTTTTTTTTCGACTATTCTATCCTAGTATAATATCATGGGAATAAAAGGTAAGGAGCTCTCCTCTCTCAATTTCTTCAAGAAATACCCATATAAACTTTACTTTTTACCCCACTTTTTAAATTGCAAATATTATGAAGTAATTATAAATAAGGACAATGTCATGAGAGGTCAAGAATTATGTTATAAATATTGACAAATAACGAAAATTTATGCAAACCTTGCCATCTACAACTTCACGACGGCCAAGCATTCTGTTATTCGGATACTTTTCCACGGCAAGCCTACATACAACATGTCATCAAATGATTATATTACAAATTTTTAGTAGTAAAGTTCATCATTATAACAAAGAAATAAATCCAATTTGTAAAGAGAACATGCTTAACATTGATGAAAAAAGCATGGAGGAAGCATGCTTGTTCTAAAAGAGCATGTCATAGCAAATAAAATTAAAAAAAATAAAATGATGAAAAACGAAGAACAAAATGAAATTAAATACCTAAAAGCATCCCAGCAAGAATCAACGCCGGGAATCGGAGACGGGTAGCCGTCCTTGGCAAAGATGCTCCGATAAGCGGGTCCCACAGAGGGGGCACCATTGAGCCCTTCACTCCCCTCCTTTGCTTCTACCAAGTACTTCATGATTCCCTTTTCTTTTTCTTCTGTTCCTTCGTTTCCTCAAGAAAAATTTCAAATTCAGGGAACTCAAAGGGAGCGAGAGTTACAAGGAGACTTTGAGTTGCTCTGTTTTTATACTGGTCGTAGGAGAGAACTCTTGATATTCTGTGGCGGTACTAAGTATGTGTTTCTGTGGCAAGGTGCGAATGGCACTTCAAAGTTCAAAACTGATTTTAGGAGCGCATACAAATTTGCGATCCACATATCAAGAATATCAGAATCATGATTTAGAAACTAGAATAAATTCATAAATAGTATTATAGACTTTAGTTTCTAGAGACGTTATGGGCAGATTTGCACTCCTATAATTTATAATGAAAAAAACTTAGATATGTCAAGAGATTGGTATACTGAACACTCTAGTTTATCAAGGTTGTTCAATTTATCGAGATTAGTAAAAAATGATTTTCTGAAAAGTGCAACAAAAGTTAAAGTGAATCATTTTTTACCAATCTCGATGAATTGAATGGCTCAGATAAACTAGACTATCTAGTATAGTCATTTTTTGAAGTACCAAAGCTTTTGTCATTTATAATTTAGTTTTACAATTGTTGTTAGGCAAAAACTTGAATAATTCAAAAGACATATACACTACTTACTCTAGCTTATCTGAATTATTTAATTTATCGAGATTTGTGAAAAGTGATTCATTAGAAAACACAACAAAAATTAAAGTGAATTACTTTTCATCAATCTCAATGAATTGAACGTCATTTAATTTATCGAGATTGATAAAAAAGTGATTCATTAGAAAACGCAACAAAAATTAAGGTAAATTATTTTTCATTAATCTCTATGAATTGAACGATTTAGATGGACTAAAATATTCATGTACTTATTTTTTTGAGTATCTAAGTTTTCGCCTTGTTATTATTAGTAGAATTATTACTATATTATTATTAATAATATATACATTTGTTATATTATTATTGATTGTTATTGTTGCGGCAATGTGGTTGTTTCACTATCAAAATAGGATTTTATCTCTCGCCAACTTTAATTTTGTTTGGAAATAAAGACTGCTGTCGTCGTCGTTGTCGCATCATTAAAAAAATATTTGATATAAATCCGGGCAGCAAGCTACTCTTGTAAAATTTTAACTTTACAAAACGTGTATTGTCACTTGCTCAATCCATTGAAAATTGTATGAAAAATAGTGTCTTTGTCTGCTCACGTTTAATTGTTGGCAAAAACTTAAGTGCACTATATTATAGGTGTTTTCTAGATATTTCAATTAATTCGTATTATTCAAATGTATCAAAATTCGCATCATACATTTCAATCAAATGATACAGATTGATTGAAATATCTAAAAAACACCTAGAATGATGCATCTAAATTTTTGTCTTAATTGTTTGTGCATACAAGATACAACGTACATGTCCGAACAGGTATTGTCATGAATTGATTTAAAAAATAACAGATGTAGACCAAGCAAAAGGTACAACTTCTCAAAGCTACCTTATTCATTTATTATTAACTTAATTACATTTAGGAAAATATATTTACAGAAGGAAAAATCACGCTTTTCATCTCTCACTACCACAAAAACAAAACAAAAAAAATCTGTCAAACGTTAAAAATTATTTTGCTCAATGGTTATGCATCTGTTGCTGACTATGGAATTGCAGAATCGTATAAAAAATGTTGGCAAATGGGTTATAGTAAATATCAGGGGCATAGATATCTAACACAACAGTTATTTAATAAATAATTATTATTGTAGGTCTTTATATAAAAGAACGTTTTATAAATGGCTAGCACAAATTTGTTATATATTATTTAAACTGTCACAAACATTCTTAATTACAGACATGATAGATAGCGCATATATATTGCATATAACATGTCACGTTATAATCTACAGTAACAATAAAGAAGAAAAAATAAACAAAATGCAAATAGAGCACCTAACTATAAAAAATACAAAAAGATAGCTCGAAAGATGCAATTAATATATTAGCAACACAATAATACAAATGCCAAATATCATGTTTGATTCTTTACCCAAAAATTGAACCCCTCTTTTGCCATATTCGACAAACATAACTTTAGACTCAGTTATGTGTAGGGATTCAATTTTCTGGTAAAGAACCTAATAGAAGATGCTCTTTAAATTGCATTTTTTGAGCTAATACATCAATTGCATCAAAGAAAAAACATCATCTTCATGAAGGAGTTGACATAGTCCTAGAATTACGAGCTTGAAGTTTGCGAAGCTTTCTAGACAGATGGCTCTTATGCTCTTTATGTACTTGAAACCCTGCCATCCAATACCTCTCGCAAAGAACCCCTACAGAAACAAAGAAATAAAACTCTTAGACAAATAACAAATAACAAATAATTCGTACATTCACAGTAAATTTCAAAGAAAAAGTAGATTAAATAACGTCTTCTTTTGGATAAAAAATTGATCTCTCTCTTTAGGATGAAACACTAGAGTTTCGTCAACCCTAAGTAATATTTCTATACTATTTCTAACTATTATTAATAGCTTAACTTATTTCTTAACAATCTAACTATTTCTTATCAAACTCTAAACCCTGAGCATCAATTTCTTATCAAACTCTAAACTCTAAACCCTAACAATTTTACTATTTCTTAACAATTTAACAACTTGGCATCATTTTTTTATTCTTGTATTATTTTTTCTTGGTCAAGCAACTCATGGTACCATATCTGATTTGTATGTATTAGAAACTAGTACATCTGTCACATACTTGCATTAATAACTATATTGCATAATGATAATCTTTTGCATAATAAATATCATGTTTTTCATTTCTTTTAGCAATAATTAATTTATAATTATTATAAGAACTATCAAAATATCAAAATAAAAATTATCTTAAAGAAGTGGATGCAGATGATGCGTCGAGAGGAGAAAAACACGAGACCGGTGGTGGACATGGATGATCTGGCGGAGTCGATCATTCCCATGTCCAAGACGTCAACGAGAGGCAGAAGAACGCGAGGTGTGCGTGATAGAGATCGTTGATAACCTCCACACCTCTAGCAGATCATATCAGCTGAGGTTTGGAGCGTCCATGAGAAGACATAGAGTTTTGAAAACTATTATTTTGAAAATTGTTGTCCTAGAGTTTTGAATAAAAATTCTGGAAAGAAAATGCAATAGTTATTTTAAATAACTGTTGCCTTTATCCTCATAGATTTTTTTTACACTTCTGCCAACAGTGTTTAACAATTTCTTCAATAATTATTATTTTATGGTCATTGCTAAATCTCCTTTGTGTGATAGTGTGTATATAGTTGCATGCATTAAATTTGGAATTAGATTCTGAAAAAACTTACAATATTATTTCTTTTCAATAATATAACCACACAAAAAGGCAAGGTTAAGGACTATGTTACGCGAATACTTCATGGTACCTTATCGCACTGTATCGAATATATATCCGATATTCGGATACTCGAATACTCCTTGGGATACGTATCCGATGAGTCACATGGCATATCCGTGCTGTGATGTACCGAGATTGGTGTATTCAATTATTTTATTCATTTTGATCGACAAATTTGATCTCCGATATGCCTCAATACGTTTCGAAACTCCATGTGACAATCAAATCTTGTAAAACCGTTGATAATTTTTGTTATATCGCTAGAAAAATGAGTGAAACATGAAGCAGAAGGAGATTCGAACTCAAGACAAGTCACACTATTAATTTTTTATAAATTTGTTTATTAAATTCTAATATTTTTAATTAATTTTTTAATTAAAATTTAATATATATATATATATCCGCACCCGTATCTAAATTTTTTGAAATCGTTGTATCACCGTACCCGTATCATATCCGATACAATATGCGCATCCCCACTCGTACAACACATGTTAAGGACCACTGTGAACAAACCTTCCTAGACTACCTAGAAATAATTTCAGCAACCAAAGTTAATGATATTTTCAAAGAGTGTGGCTCAAATGCCTCTATTTCTATATGCCTTCATCATGCCTTCAAATCTTGACCACTCATCAAGAAGCAAAATATGAAGTTGAGAATAAAGTAGAGTTGATGAATGGTCAAGATTTTGAAGGTATGATGGAGGCGTAGAAAATGGAGGAATTTGAACCCACTCTATTTCCAATTGGTAATTAAGGATTGCTTAATCACACATGACTACTCAGATAGTTTGAGAAAGATAAATTATTCCAAAATAATAAATGACGTATATGTATTTTCTTTCCTCTACTGAGCAAACATTGCAATTGCTATTTCCTCAAATACAAAAAAGAAAAAAAGCGAGAAAAAACGGTATACAGTACCTTTCAAGTTGCTTGAAACTAAATATAAAATTATTGAACGTTAACATGATACTTGACCGTAGGAATATTAATTATTTAGAAACTTCTTGCAAGTTATATGAATTTGACATAAAAAGAAAAGTTGTACTCTACTCAAGCTTAATTGTAAATTAAAATTAGTGAATACATCCATTGAGAAACACTGAATGAGTTTTGCCAGATATAAACATATGGCCTTGCTTACTCACCTACTAGTATTGATTAATCATTTTGTGCCTTTCATTTTGAGGCGACAGTATAATTTAATTTAATTGATGTTTAGCGAATAAATATAACTCCAAAAGTGTTGAATCTAGAATTCAAATATCAAAATTAAATTAAGGTTGTATTGCGTAAGGATTAATCCCACGTTGTTAGGGTTAAACCCATAAAACGCATATACACACACAAGCCGCCATTGTTGGTCCATAATTAAAGTTTGACTTCATATATATTATATGCATCTCAAGTATTAGCGATTTGATAAAATTCTATAGGATCCTGACCGGGTCTGACTCAGTTTGGGAAATTCGAGGTCGCAATTCGGACCGGTTCAATCCGAAAGCAAATTTGTGCGAACCTGTTAAAAAAAAATGGGATCCTAGCAGCTATTTTTGTTGGAAAAAACCTGTGTTAAACTCGGTCCGATCCAAACCGACCCGTCTAGCCCGCATAATCCGCCTCAAAATCTGACCAAAACCCAAAAATAGCCCATCTTAACTCGAGTATAATCCGTCATGACCCGGATATAACCCATCATGATCCGGATATATCCATCTTTATCCGCCACTAATCCTGATATAACTCATCTTAACCCATCATTAACCCGAGTATAATCCATCTTAGTTAAAAAAATAAAAAAATAAAAAATGAATAAAAAATCCGGCCAAACCGGCCCAAACTCGCCGGTTCGCTAATCCATGAATCTTAGATGGGTTGTGGCCAACTTAAAAAAAATTTCCGTCCAAACTCGGACCGTCTAAACCGTTAACCCGAATGAGTTTGAACCGAACCTGGTAGGACCATTTTCAAATTCACTACTCTATAGAACCTTAAAAAGCTATTCCTTATTAATAAAATTGTTTTCAAATCATAAAAATACACCCTCCCCAAAAAATCCGCTACGGATAAGAGTATCGAGGCTTACTGAAAATTTACAAAAAAAAGAAAGAAAATGAAAAGAATTTTGTGAACTGGACAACAAGGGATGACCAATGATCGTTCCATCTGATCAATCGAATGATCAAAAGAATTTTGTGTTACGCGAATTTGTGGGGGTAAAGGGCTGGGTCTAATTCTAGAAGCCCAATAGTGGCCCTAGCTACACAACTCAAGTTTTCTCTTAATAACCCCTCTCTCAGACACTGAACATAGGGCTATCAATGAAGTGCATTTTAAACGCTTTGTTTTTCGTTTCGTCATGACGCAACGTTAAACGCAAGAGATTCTTGTTGCATTTATTAAAAGCAATGTAAGACGCAAATGATTTTGGTTGTGTTTAATTAAACGCAATGTAAATGCAAATGATCACTTACATTTCGTTTAATTGTGTTTTTACATTTGACATTCTTCGAGTCTGAAATAATTTAGATTGGAGAGTTGAAATAGGCGAAACTATAGAGACTTAAATGCTTTTGCAGATGAAGATGACTAAGAATAACTTTTGCATTAACATGCACATGTAATAATCTATTATCTCTCCTTGATTTAATACAATATAAAAGTATTATTTTATGATCCAAACTCAATCACAATCATTTGTTCTTGCAAAAATGGCCCAATTTGACGAACTTTTCTAATTTTAGAATATGTGGAATATAAAATGAGTAGGACGTAAATTTTATGATGAGGTTTGGATCGTCAGAATATGAGATTTTCTTGAGAGATTTTTTCTTCGGATATTTTTTCTGGAGAGATTTTTCTCTTCAGAGAGGAGAGGTAATTTGGATCGTCAGAATAAAGATCAACAGTTTTGATGTAATAATATAAATGTTCATCTGAATTATATAAAAGTCATCTAGACCATCTCGACC
>CAXKVX010003001.1:0-23571 GCA_964058865.1 Eleocharis quinqueflora | reverse complement strand
CGAGTTCAGTATGAGATTAAATGAAAATATGTTCAAACATCCTAATAAATCAACCAATTTCTAACTCTCTGTTTCACAAAGAGAGAACTAAATTATTCGCACAAAGAAACCTAAGTTATTCAATACAGTGATGAAAGAGCTTTCATTTAAAGAGGATGGTGTACTGTGGTGTCCAGAGTCATGTCCATATGGTTAGCTCATGGACAAATAATGAACATTATTCGGTTATAAGATGAACTGAATATAGACTGGATATTAGTAGATAATTATGAACTTGATTTGGTCATGGATTTCAACTCCTCATCAGCGAACTGAGTTGGACATGGACTGAAACCCGTCCATTAGCAGCTCTAGTTATGTACGTTAGACAGATCTAGTTGTGCACAAAGACGAGCAAAAAAATAACAGTGTAGGCTTGTTGCCAAGGCCCATTTATGCATACAGGCCCAAAACAATCTATAAATTCTTACATTCTTTCCAGGGATCTAATCATGGGTCGCATGGCAATCCCAATCGGACAGATTTCCACCGAAAGTGAATATTATTCTATGACAGTGATACAGATCTCCTAAGTTTTGCTTCCTTATTTCTCTCACTACCACTGTGCATGGACCCCGCCACTGGATCATATCTTGTAGGGGCCCTTCTGGTACTGAATATGGGGACTAATATCACATTTATTTTGAGACATGTTATAATTTTTCCATTTCCACGGTTCCAAGAATTTATGAGAAAAAGAAGGATATATATTCCATAAAAAGCAAAAATCAGAAAAAAGCAAGAGTAGATAAAGACAGGATTGCTCGCTTGCTTGCAAAATAATTCAAAGAGAGGGTTCTAAACACACACAAAAAAAAGCAACTCTTTCAATTACACAATTCAAAGTTTGTATATCTGACCTTGGAAAGTAACCCTGGCCAATTGTAACCATTCAAATCAAACTTTTCGAGCCACCATGGAATACTATTCTTACTTATTCCAGATCAGAATCCGAGTCAAAGAGCTACCTTATATTGTCTTGATTTGTAGTGTATCTTGTTGCGTTGGGAACTTGGGATGATACCAAAGCCATTCAAAATCTTAAAATTGATATTGCATTAACAACCCAAGAAATATCAGTGTTTTACAGTGTGGCCATTGGAGGTTGTAAATTTGATATTTGCTGGAAAATCTATTATGCTTCTTGTTCTAGCTCTTTATTTCACCTACCTGATCTTATGACACGTGAGACCTTTCTTTTCTGGGGGCCCACTGTCATAGTTGGTAGGTGAAATAAAGAGGCAGAACTGAAGAAACTGTAGCACCATGCCTGATATTGCACCAACGCCATCAGCAAGACCATGTATCACATTATAACAATCCGAGAAATATCATGTTATTGTTCGTAAATCGTAACCAGCGCGGTATGGTGTAGCGCAGCACCTGGATCGTCTGATTTTTACTGATTGTATCAAGATTCTTGTCAAAGTATAAAGACCCTCCTGATTTTCATCGCTGACGATCGATCGCAAAATTGACGGTCGATCCAAACCGTCCATCTGCTGTAGCGCGCTACTGCGCTACAGCAGATTCGGGTCCATTATGTTCGGTTGTATTTTATTTACGTGATCTGAGATTTCAAAGATGTTGGATTCCAATAAATAATTTCTGAGAACCCATGCATGTGAGATGACTATTTCATAAAACAAGTGTTTGGTTACATCATAGGAACAGTTTTTAAAATTTTCTATTTTTCTTTCCAAAGCATTGATATGAATTCTAATTTCTTTTTAATAATCATTAAAATGTTTAAATGAATGAAGTATCATAAAAAATGGGTCTATGATTAAATTCAATAATACAAGTGAAAATTACTAGCGTTTTATAAAGTTTGGAAATCAATAGATGCTAAAATGTAAAAAAAAAAAACATAGAAAAAAAAAATGCATACAACATAATGTAATTAAATGTAAATGACAGTAATCTTAACAAAGAACTAAAAGATGATAAAGAGACAATTGTCTTGTGGGAAAAAGAATATGTCCCACCTAATTATTTGTTTTTCAACATTTTGTATTTTTTTTATAGAAGTAAATAGGAAAATAGAATTTGTATTCCAACTCATATGAAAAAAAAAATGTCCAACCTGAAAAAAAAAATCATCAGTTGGGTTAAAATTTCCACAAAATCCCATTACTTCGCAAGCCTCCGAACAAATCCCTCGGTATTTACCGAAATTTTTTTAATTAACCAAAATAAATTAATAAAATACCAAAATGGCAAAATTTGGACATAAATCACGATTCTAGCCATTCCGGGATCACAGCGCCCTACGTAACTCCGGGTTCACTGTGATCCCCATAACTCCGGAATCACAGCTGCCGGAGTTATGGAGGCTGCTGTGATCCCGGAGTTATGGCGATCACAGTGAACCCGGAGTTACTTATTATTTATACACCAGCCGAGAGAGATAAAGAGAGGGGATGCTTATAATTGAAGAGAGATATTGATAATTGAAGTTAAACAAGTAATTTGAGGTATTATTTTATTTTTGCTTAAATTCTTCAATTTAGTTGATTTAATTTATAATTATTATAATTGTTATAATTGATAGTTGATTTCAGGTATTATTACAATTGTTTTTTAATTTATAAGAATTATAATTTTAGTTGAATTGTTATAATTTACTTTCATTCTTCAAAGTGAATTGCTATAATTCTTATAATTGTTATAATTCTTCAAATTTAGTTGATTACAGGTATTATTATTATTGTAAATTAATTTATAATTATTATAATTGTAGTTGATTTATGTACGTATTTCGTATTTTTTAAACTATTAGTATAATATTAATTTAGTAATTATAATAATTAAAGAGTTAGAGAAATTTTGTAGAAATTTAGATAGAGAAGTGAAGTGAAGGTTTTGCACATTTTAAATATAAGATATTATTTTATTTTAATTACATGGTAATAATTTTTTAAGTTAAAATGTGAATCAGTGTAAATTAATTTATAATTATTTTGTAGATGATTTATGTATGAATTTCGTAATTTTTGAACTATTAATATATTATTATTTTGTAATTATAATAAATCTAAGAGTTAGAGAATTTATTTAGGAATTTAGATAGAGAAGTGAAGTGAAGATTTTGCAAATTCTAAAGAGTTGCTAAGTCATTTTAGGTATTATTTTATTATAAATTAAATTGTATTAATTTATAGAGTTAAAATTTGAATTAGTGTAAATTAATTTATTATAAATTAAATTAGAATTATTTTATTATAAATTAATTTAGAATTATTTATTATAAATTAATTTAGAATTATTTTATTTCTGAAGTATTAGTATATTATTAATTGGGAAATTTATACAGTTGGAGTGAAGAAAGATGATTCCAATTTCCGTATATATGGATGGTGAGACTCGAAATGGCCCGTATGGTATGGAATATAGTTGTGATTCAAAATTTACTTTTCCGGGAAATGAAGACACCCGGTATGAAGATGTGAAAAATACAATATACAAATGGTTGGGGATATTTGAGAGTCAATATTCGCTCAATGTTGTCGCTCGATATAACACTGCGATCCCACCTTCTTATCATTTTTGTTTAATTCCCATTCGCGATGACATAGAGTGGCGAATGATATTGCAAATGGCACAATCAGAAATGAATTGGAGATTTGTTGAATTATATGTTGATCTGGTGCCAAATCGGACAAATGAGAATCCTGATAACTTAGGTCGCACAGGTGAAAATGTTGTTAACACGGATGAAGAGCCTCCGAGAGTTAGTCAAGAGACATTACCTTATAGCCCTGGCCATACTCTTCATATCTCTCCCGCAAGACATTCACCAATTATAGATCTTAATGAGCCCATATCTAATATTCCTGAAGAAAACGAAGGCGATGACGATGAGAATATATTACCCGTAGCGGGAGAATGGGAAACAGGAGAAGATTATGGATACACCTCTGACGAAGACGATTTGGATTATAATCCTAACGATCATCCGAATCATCGGATAATTGTACAAGGAAGATCAGAAAAATATCACCCAGTACAGGAGCTTAGTGATATATCTGGTTTCAATGAAATTTACACTGAAGTACAAAACTCGTCAGACGATCCCTTGGCAGAAAATCGTGTATTTAATTCAAAAGATCAGTTACAATGGACCATTAGTGAGTATCACATCAAAGGGAATATAGAGATTAAAACAGAAAGGAGTAGCGCGACGAGGCTAGTTATGGTTTGCAAAGATCAGAGATGTTTTTGGAGGTTGTACGCTGTATGTCCTAAAGGTAATAATTTTTGGACAATAAGAACCAACCCATACCCGCACACTTGTATCCAATCGATTACACGAGTAGATCATGCACAACTTACGGCCAAGATAATTGCTGGTGCTATTAAAAAGGAAATGAACGAAGATACAACCATGACAATTAAAAATGTCAGACATTTAGTTAAAGCAAAATTTCCCGGTGCTGATCCATCATACGCCAAGTTATGGCGAGGCAGGGAGTTAGCAATTGCGAAAATATTTGGGACTTGGGAGGGATCATATGCGTTGCTTCCTCGTTATTTTAATGCCATCCAATCGACGAATCCATCAATGAAGTATGCTATCCTGACGACTCCTACCAATCAACCTGAAGTACGTTATTTCCATGCTGCGGCTTGGGCATGGGGACCGTGCATTGAGGCAGTAAAGTACATTCGTCCGGTGATAAGTATCGACGCAGGTTTCTTATCGGGTCGTTATGAGGGAAGATTACTGATGGCTTGCGGGTACGATGCAGAGAATCAATTGATACCATTGGCATTTGCATTGGTGGAGAAGGAAGACCTAGAAAATTGGGGTTGGTTCATGAATTGGTTGCGTCGAGAAGTTATCGGACCCGGTAAGATGTGTGTACTATCAGACCGCCACAAGGGAATTAAGGCTGTTTTTGAATATCCCCAATATGGATGGTCGGAGGCAAACAGCGAAGCAGTGCACCGATATTGTATGCAACACGTTGCCGAGAACTTGTACTCAAAATTTCCAGACGATAATCTAAAGAAATTATTTAAGCGTGCTGCATCGAAGAAGAAACCTCGTCGATTTAAAGAGCACATGCAATCTATAAAAGCACAATATCCAGGCGCATATGAGTATTTAAAGACGGTTGGAAAAAGACTAGAGAATGATCCAAAAGAGTCTGTGAATCCATCAAAGTGGGCCCAATGGTACGACAACGGATATCGTTGGGGCATAATGACAAGTAGCGGATCTGAATCTTTGAATCGAGTGTTCAAAGCTGTTCGTATGTTGCCGGTTGTGGCTATCGTGGAAGGTACCTGGTACAAGTGCGTGAGTTGGTTTGATGATCGGAGAATCGCATCTGGTGCAACCGTAAGTGATGGTTTTGTTTGGTCTCGTAGTGTTACGGAGAAACTAATTAAGAGAGGTGACAAGTCACGACCACATCGAGTAGACCCCTATCGATCAGAGCAAGGGGATTTTGAAGTTTTGCATCAAGGCGAGACCTTACCGAATGGTGAATTTGAAAATTTCAAGTATCACGTATTACTCGAAGAGGGAGTTTTTACGCGTTGCACCTGTTTGAAACCAAATCTGACCGGCATACCATGTTCGCATGTATTAGCGGTGATAAGGGTCAGACATTTAAACTTATCTCAATTTGTTTCACCTTATTACACTGCTGCAAATCTGCATGATACTTGGTCCGGAAGATTCCACCCTTTTCCAAATCAATCTGAATGGCTCGAGTATACGGGACCTACCATCATTCCCAATAGAAAATTGCTTCGTCGTGGTCGAAGAAGGCACATTCGTATTCCGATGGTAATGGATGAAATGGAAGGACGAAAAGGCAAGCGCAGAGGACGACCCCTTGGAAGACGACCAGAAGGTATTGAAATGGTTTTATATGTTTAAAATACTCATATTGAAGACGACCATCACCTTCTTACTTTTTAATATTACAGGAAGTGCTCAATCCAGCCATCAAGGGAGTCAACCTCATAATCGCCATGAGGTATTAACACAATTGGGCTTACATAGTGGAAACCAGCCCACTCGACACTCCGTAGATGTCCAACCAAATCCAAACCCTACCCAAATGCAACCCGCTCGTCGCTCAATAAGTGTTCCACCTAGAGATGTCGATGCTTCAACAAGTGCATCAAATCCTTCAACAAGTCAGCCCAATCAATCAAGGCGAACATCAATCTCTGGAAGAATTCGAAACTTCTTTCGGGCGAATCACTAGCATGGAATTTATTAAATGTGGCTCTTCATTATTTACCTATTATATCTGTATAGTTGTATGTTGTACTTATGTCATATGTATGGCTTTACCTATTAACTCGTATAAATTTCAATTTATTTATGCATTATATTTGTAGTGCAATGTCGACATTTCCGATTTTGGTATTTTATGGAGGTGAAATAATTGAAACTCAATTTGGTGCGGAGTACTCTGGTGGTAAAAAATTGGCACTCCAGGGTAAACAATCTAGTACTTTTGAAGGGATTAAAAGTACCATACATCGGGTTCTAGCATTTCACGAGTATTGCGTTGGTGAAATCCTATGTCGCGTGGAGGATGGAGAAGGGAGTAATTTGCATTTCAATTTGATTGGACTCATTGACGAAAGTTCTTGGAAAATGGCATCTCAGATGTCCGTGAATAAACGGGGAGTTGTTCATTTGTTTGTCAGAACCACTGGCCCGCCACCAAGAAATGACGCTCTCGATTTTATTTGTACAGGTTAAACATATATGAAAACAAGCAAGTTATGTGTTGCATCATTTGTGCATGATGCTTATGCATTGTGCATTGTGCATGACGCTTGACGCTTTTGCATTGTGCATTGTGCTTGACGCTTATGCATTGTGCATTGTGCATGACGCTTTTACATTGTGCATTGTGCATTGTGCATTGTACATTGTGCATTGTGCATGACGCATGACGCTTGACGCTTGTGCATTGTGCATTGTGCTTGACGCTTGACGCTTGTGCATTGTGCATTGTGCATTGACGCTTGACGCTTTTGCATTGTGCATTGTGCATTGACGCTTGTGCATTGTGCATTGACGCTTGACGCTTTTGCTTTTGCATTGTGCATGACACTTTTGCATTGTGCATTGTGCATGACGCTTGACGCTTTTGCATTGTGCATTGTGCATGACGCTTTTGCATTGTGCATTGTGCTTGACGCTTGACGCTTGTGCATTGTGCATTGTGCATTGTGCATTGTGCATTGTGCATTGTGCATTGACGCTTTTGCATTGTGCATTGACGCTTGACGCTTTTGCATTGTGCATTGTGCATTGACGCTTGTGCATTGTGCATTGACGCTTGACGCTTTTGCATTGTGCATTGTGCATGACGCTTGACGCTTTTGCATTGTGCATTGTGCATTGATGCTTGTGCATTGTGCATTGACGCTTGACGCTTTTGCATTGTGCATTGTGCATGACACTTTTGCATTGTGCATTGTGCATGACGCTTGACGCTTTTGCATTGTGCATTGTGCATTGACGCTTGACGCTTTTGCATTGTGCATTGTGCATTGACGCTTGTGCATTGTGCATTGACGCTTGACGCTTTTGCATTGTGCATTGTGCATGACACTTTTGCATTGTGCATTGTGCATGACGCTTGACGCTTGACGCTTTTGCATTGTGCATTGTGCATTGACGCTTGACGCTTTTGCATTGTGCATTGTGCATTGTCGCTTGTGCATTGTGCATTGACGCTTGACGCTTTTGCATTGTGCATTGTGTATGACACTTTTGCATTGTGCATTGTGCATGACGCTTGACGCTTTTGCATTGTGCATTGTGCATTGACGCTTGACGCTTTTGCATTGTGCATTGTGCATTGACGCTTGTGCATTGTGCATTGACGCTTGACGCTTTTGCATTGTGCATTGTGCATGACGCTTGACGCTTTTGCATTGTGCATTGTGCATTGACGCTTGTGCATTGTGCATTGACGCTTGACGCTTTTGCATTGTGCATTGTGCATGACGCTTGACGCTTTTGCATTGTGCATTGTGCATTGACGCTTGTGCATTGTGCATTGTGCATGACGCATGACGCTTGACGCTTGTGCATTGTGCATTGTGCTTGACGCTTGACGCTTGTGCATTGTGCATTGTGCATTGACGCTTGACGCTTTTGCATTGTGCATTGTGCATTGACGCTTGTGCATTGTGCATTGACGCTTGACGCTTTTGCTTTTGCATTGTGCATGACACTTTTGCAATGTGCATTGTGCATGACGCTTGACGCTTTTGCATTGTGCATTGTGCATGACGCTTTTGCATTGTGCATTGTGCTTGACGCTTGACGCTTGTGCATTGTGCATTGTGCATTGACGCTTGACGCTTTTGCATTGTGCATTGTGCATTGACGCTTGTGCATTGTGCTTGACGCTTGACGCTTGTGCATTGTGCATTGTGCATTGACGCTTGACGCTTTTGCATTGTGCATTGTGCATTGACGCTTGTGCATTGTGCATTGACGCTTGACGCTTTTGCATTGTGCATTGTGCATGACGCTTGACGCTTTTGCATTGTGCATTGTGCATTGACGCTTGTGCATTGTGCATTGACGCTTGACGCTTTTGCATTGTGCATTGTGCATGACGCTTGACGCTTTTGCATTGTGCATTGTGCATTGACGCTTGTGCATTGTGCATTGACGCTTGACGCTTTTGCATTGTGCATTGTGCATGACGCTTGACGCTTTTGCATTGTGCATTGTGCTTGACGCTTGACGCTTGACGCTTATGCATTGTGCATTGTGCATGACGCTTTTGCATTGTACATAACAAATGTCCAAAATAACATAACAACATAACATAACTGAAAAAACGTTCAACATAAGATGGCATAACATCCTTTTTGAAATGATGCATTGTGCAATGATGCATAACATAACTGAAAGCAACCAACTCCCTGACTAAGGATAATTGGACGGGGTGAACTTGGATATCGGTCTATGCCTCTGACGATCCTTGTTGCGATGTCCCATAGTTGTATTCCAATTCAAGCCATCATCAGCCTCATCGTCGCCGCTCCCGGTCACCTCAGCATCTGGTGTTTGCATGTATTCCTGCAAAAAGCACATTAGAAACTGCTAAATTAGTGCATTTTTTAATAAATAGTTCAATTCAGGCCAAACCTGTGTAGGAGGGATCTCCGGGCCTGTCTGGAACTGACTAGTCTGGAAGTCGTAACCTTGTGCACCATCTCCTCCCGGGTACTGACTACTGAATATGTCAAAATCATAACCATGTACATCAGATGCTCCCTGATACGGACTATTTAATCCTGAATAGTATCCCTAGGTAGAATATGCATGTTTAACATTAGCAAAAAATATTACAAATTACTGCATAATCATTAAACATTATAGAGGTACGATTCACATACCTGGGACTGATCTCCGCCCGGATGCTGACTACTAGATGCCGTGGGATCACCGTGCGGTCCTAAATATGTCCCGGCCATGCTGGAAACAATCTCGTCATAATCACCCTCATATGTTGACGCCCATGACGCCTCCTGCTCACGAAAGCCTGGAACCTCAGGCTCGTCCGAGGTGGTGATATCCTCGATTCTTTCGGGCAACCCGGCATCCCTTAGCAGTTTTTCCAGCTTATGCCCTTGACCGACATCATGCAGGCTTCCTCGACATGATAGTAATGTTCTCTTTCCGAAGCGCTTCAACCCTCTTGTCAGGGCCATTGGAATTGCCATGACTGCATCCCTAAAGGCCCTCTTGCCCTGCAAGACAAACTTTCGTAAGTAACAAAACAAGTCACATAATTTGAGTAGCTATTTGATTAGTTAAATAACATCACTAACCTGTCGTGTGGCACACTCAGAATGGGAAACATATGTAAGGCTGCTAGGTGGCTGAGACGGAGGAGGCAGTGGCTGGGTGAGATCATGGGTGGAATCACGCTCTAAATAAATCGACCTCATCCCAAATCTCTCATACCAGGGCATATACTGATGAAACCACCAATCACTGTCGTGTGGCTGCCCATCTGTGGGAACGATACACAACGGTACTCTATCTGCACTCCACTGCCCTACATAATCAGCATGACGCTCCCCCCAGTGAAGGCCGTAGTGTCCATCAGTATGATCTACCTCATCTAACTGTCGGTGAACATCCCAAGATAATGGAGGAGGGGGAGGAACTGTCTGAAGTAAACCGTACTGTCTCATGACCCTATCCGGGTAGTGATGTGAGACTATCCAAAAATGAACGAGAGGGACTCTAGCCAACCAAACTCCCTGATCACGTAGTACACATGACGGCGCAAGAGGGAGGAAGGTAGTATAGGGTGTCCACTCAACTTCACCCTCTTTCATCGCATTCAAAACATCTCGGGGATGCTTTGCTCCAACATTGTGAGGGTTGTCTTTCCACAACTTAAAACCCATCCATGTCCTCCCGTAAGCATGACACGAGTCTCGATCGGGTAAACCCCAAGCAGTGAAGGTATGATTTCTATCCTCTTTTGGCCGGCACACACTAAGGTGGGTCCAAGACCACAATTGCAATAACTCGAGTGGACCCCAAATAGAACGAGGCTGCTTCCGAGCAGCAATAGATAATGCGCGATATAAATAAGCCAAAACGGCACCCCCCCAATTATACAACACAGATGGACTACTCAGATTCTCCAAAAACTGCAAATACATGGCCGGTACACCATCTCCACTGGAGTCTGGAAACATGACAGAACCAAATAAATCTAGAATGTAAGCCCGAGTATGAAAATCTACCTGGTCCTGTGTGGGATTTTCCGGCATATTAGCGAACTCGCGCCGCAACCACTTCAAACTAAGACTGTAATTCGAAACCAGTCGTTGTTGCTGTCCAGATCTCTTTGAAGCGCGACACCTCCACGCCTCATCTCCGGCCTCTCTACCCAGATACTGTTGTACCATATACCTCCAGTTGTTATCACAAATTCCGGTAACAACCGCTCCTGTTATTGGTAGCCCCCATAAACAACTAAATCTTGTAGAGTTACGGTCATTTCACCGACAGGCATGTGAAATGTGTGTGTCTCGGGCCTCCATCGCTCTACTAGTCCTGTAATCAATCCCTTGTCTCTTCTCTTATGACCCAACTGAGAAATATGATACAATCCCAATCTCTTCAATGCCGGACCACAACTCTCGTGATATGGTACGACATTGTCATGACAAATCAACTTTAAATCGTCACCGCTCTGCAATATTTCAACAATATCCTCAAATAAATACAGATTACCAAAAATAAATATAGTACTAAATATATATATTACAAAAATATACCACATTTGGTTTAACGGTCGCAATCTTGTGTTGGGCGACAGGCATCTGCAACAAGTCGGAGAGAGGCTGGCAATCTGGAGGGAGAGAAGCACCACCCTCGAAGGTGCTAGACTGAGAAGTGCTGGGTCGAGAAACACTACTTCTTCGAGGTCTCGTCATTTCAACAGAACTACATTTAAATATAAAAAACAACATAGTTTAACAATTTTTTACAAGTTACATATTTATCTAATATAACTAATTGATTATCTATAAATACTAACTAATTTCTACAAAATTTCTACAAAATTTGTAAATTTATAAATAAATGAACTAATTTAACAATAATCTAATATTAATATAACAAATTTATCTAAACTAACTAATTTATCAATTAACCTTACAATAGTAACTATAATCTAACAAATTTATACAAAAGATAAAAAATTAATATACCAAATTTATCTACACTAACTATATTTTCCCAAATTTGGTGCATTACTATATTTTCCCAAAATAAAACAAAATAAAACAATAACTTACATATTTATCTAAACTAACAAATTAATAATTTCTAAAATATTCTTTTTTAACAATTTACTAACAAATTAACTAAAATTTAACTAAGTTACAATTATCTAACAAATATCTAACAATTTATCTAACATTTACCTAATTTTTAACTAAGTTAACAATTATCTAACAATTTTTACCAAAAAACAAAACAAATTTTGTATGAATTTTTTTAATTTCCGAAAATTAAAAAAAAAATATAATTTACCTGTAACACAACAGAGAAATCTCCCTAACTTCGGAAAATAACAGATCTAATCACGATTTGAACGAAAATTACAAAGTTGGTAGAAATTTATACAAAACACTAATTTCTACAAACTTTGTAATTTTCTAAATAAATGAACCAATTTAACAATAATCTAATATTTAATATAACAAGTTTATCTAAACTAACTAATTAACAATTAACCTAACAATAGTAACAATAATCTAACAAATTTATACAAAAAATAACACTAATTTCTACAAAATTTGTAAATTTCTAAATAAATGAAATTTCACAATAATATAAATTAATTAACTAAGTTAACAATAATATAAGCTTTAATATGACAAATTTATCTAAACTAACTAATTTAACAATTATCTAACAAATTTCTACAAAAAACAACAAAGATTTCTACAAAATTTGTGAATTTTTATATTTTTCGAAAATTAATAAAAAAAATTACCTGTTACACAGAAGAGAAATCTCGGTAACTCCGGAAAATAGTAGATCTAATCAAACTTCAAACTCTTTCAAATTCTTTCTCAATGTTTTTCTCAAAATCTATCTCAAATTTTCTCAAAATCTCTCAAAATCAGCAACAATCGGCCAGAGGGAGAAGAAGGGGGCTGCGCTGCTTAAAATCACACAACTCCGGAATCACAGAAGGCAGCATAACTCCGGTATCAGGGATTCCGGAGTTATGTTGGTATCCGTGACTCCGGAGTTAAGGAGTATGTGCAGATTCCGGAGTTACAAAGGATTTCCTGATGCCGGATTTATGCGGCTTTCTGTGATACCGGAATGGCTAGTCTGGTAATTTAAAGTATAATTTTGCCATTTTGGTATTTTATTAATTTATTTTGGTTAATTAAAAAAATTTCGGCAGGGAAAGCAACCGAACATGCTTTAAAAGTGACAAAAAATGAGCTTGGTAAAAAACTTATGACTTCGCTAAAAATCATCAACTTGCAAATATATTCCACCTAACTAGCAGTAGCTCGATTTTGGTACCTAATTAACCTAATTACATTTAATTTAGAAAATAACATAAATTTGTTAAAATACTATTTCAAAGTACATATATAGTTTAATCTAATATAAGAAGGTTAAAATAAAATCTTAACAACTCAAATGACCAAAATAAACAATCACTAATATACTAATATTGTAAGGACTTTTGTGAAACTTACCTTGATTTTGCAATATTCCACCAATGATGGAGGACAAGACTAAAGAGACCTTTACCCCAATAATTTCATTGAATATAATATACCAGTGAATCTATCAATCAAGATGCATTTTAGTAATAAACAATAATTCTAGGTTTGATTGCATGGGTCGGTGGGTGGTAACTGGTAACTGCCTAACTGGTAACTGGTAACCAATGGTGAGCATTGAATCATTGATCAACATTTTTGGATCTTGTTTGAAGCATTGCATGTTATTATTGGTTTTAAATATAGCTACTAGCTAGACATGTAAACCCTAAAAAGATGTGATATTGATTGCTTTGGTGCTTCCATGTGCACTTGTTACTTATCTTGTCATGAAATGCTATTCCATCCAACAACAATAAAACACGCTTAGCTTTCTATCACGAATCTGTATTCCGTGGAATAACGTGGGTCCCCAAAGAGTCAGCAGACGACACTGTTACGCTCAGGGACGGATTCATGATTCTCGTCAGGGGTTCAAGATGTACGGTATTTTTCAGGGGATGAAATGATGGTTATTTTTAAAAAAACATTTTACATGGTCATTTATGCAAAAAAGTTTCAAATACATGGTCATTTTTAAAATTCTTTTTAGTATATGGTCATTTTTGAAAAAAATTCCGGGGTGCAGCTGGAGCAACCTGACTCCGTTACTAGTTACGCTATAAATTCGTTAATACTGTAGCAAAATCATCATACGAATAATTTTATCATTGTAGTAGCAGTAAGAATGTAAGAGATTACCACTGCTGCTGTTCGGAGGGTGTGAATTCTTCGTTCACACTTGTTCGCCACGCTATGCATCTATAAACCACTGATAGTTAATTTTGTTTTTTTTTTCTTTTAGCATACATAAATGATAGAGATCACCTGAAGTCTGCAACCTAATTTATCTCAACTTAAATAATTAAGTAGATAGTAGTTCTTATCCCTCTGAATTTGTTGACCTGAATAGATAACAATAATTATCCTCTGTTTTAATATCCAATGGAACTTTTACCAGTGAAAATTAATAATATTTTGATGACTCGTTCAATTTTAAATTACCAGGGTATACTGTGATCTACTGGTGACTAGTATAGTGTAATTTATGTGTGACTAGTATATCATATTTACTCTTAAAAATATTTACTCTTATTTTACTCATTCATTATAAATTACATCAAAGTTAACTCAAAACACATTAACTATTCATTAAACTCTCATGTTTACAACATATATCATAGGAGTAAATATATGGTGCTCCTAAGAGCACCAAGGCTTTTCTGCTCTTAATTCAAAAATATTCTTAAACACTTTTAAATTTAAATTTATCATGTTTAATAATTTCTTTATAACAATATCTTGTATGGGACAAATAAAATTATATTTTTTGAGTTTTTAAGTATGTAAAATTTTGGATTCTGAAAGTCGCTCCAAAATAATAATAATAAAACAATCAATATTTATATATACAACTAGGCCAATTTCAAAAATTCAAACGCGTACTTGAAAACTCAAAAAGTAGAATTTTTTTGTCCCCTACAAGATATTGATCTAAAAAAATTAATTGAGCATTAAAAATCACAATTTAAAACTGTTTAAAGGTGTTTACATAATGATCACAATTTTTATAAAATACTTAAGATAATAACATATGAAGTAATACAAGGGTCCTAATTTCTTGAGTAATATTGTTGGATTTTAAAGGATTTATCATGAATAAGTCGTATACTTTAACATATTTGATGTATCACGCACTTAGATTGGACAAATAAGAGAGCTTTTTTTTTATTTTTGAAGGATAAATATGATAATATATATTTAAGAAAGAAAAATTTGTAATTTTAAAGTTTTAGAGGAATAAATATGAAATGCTGCCTAATTTTTTTTTCAACAAAATATTTTTCAAATATACGAAATTTTGTTGGTCAAGTTTGCTATGGATTGATCGACATCAAGTTAGATCACACTAATTGATGACAATTCACTATTTATTGAATTTAATAATATTTTTGTTGAAAGGTCGATTCACAAAGAAAAAATCAATTTTGTTGTGTTAACTTGCATAACAATTAATCTTTTTTTACTTAGCACACACCTTCCTAATTTGAAGTTGAACGTGGTTGGTGAAGTCAAGAATATTCATCACCAGGTGGAAAAAACACCTCTTTTTTTTAAGAGTGAGGGAGAAAAAAATTATAAAATATTTCTTGCAAAATCTTTATTTACAATGAATTTTGTGACTCAATCCATATACTTCGCTTACATTTAACAAAAGGAAAAATTTACGGTGTCTCGTGTTTTGTTCCTGAAATGCTTTATAAAGAAGAATTTTCTAAAGTCAAAGCGTGAATTTTACGTGGAATCCGCGAGTCAGTGTCAGTGGAAGAACTAAATAAGGCAAATGCGAACACTTATCAGCATCCTTAACAAAAAGAAAGCTTGGGGGTTCAAAGCGTGTGTGACGGTGTGAGAAAACGATTTGCTCCTCTTTCTTTCTTTCTTTCTTTTAATCTATGTTTGAATTTTAAATCAAAATAGCCAAACAGAGTCTAAACAGCGTCAAGCGATAGGATATGAACGGTCCAGATTTGATCAATCATATCTGATAGAAAAAAGTACTTCTCTGACCAGGTCCACACTAAGCACTTGTTCAGAGAATCAGAATTCACCTCCTCTTGCAAAAAGAGAAATTTTGCATTTGGAAGCAAAAAAGAAAAGCAAAAGGCATTGAGAAAAGAGTTCTACCTCAGTTTCCCAGCGCTGTTTCTGATCAAGTTCTTTTCAAGAGATAATCTCCAGTATTTTTTTGTTCAGGAAATATCCAGTTGCTTCGTGCAAATTACAAATTGGTGTGTATACCGTTTTATTTTACAAATCTAAGTTAACAGTGTGAAAGAAAATTGTGACTTGCTACATTGTGAAAATTTAGATGTCATATTATAACATGATTAATAAATTACAACAAATATGGATCAAATTGGTTAATAATTTATTTTAGCACATTATTTCGTTAATTATGTACGATGGGCGGTACAGAGTACACATGTAAAAAATGAAATTTACTTTTTTAATTACGTATAATTTCCTTAAAATTATCAACTTAGGTAAGAGTTCACTTTTTCAAAAGTAGTAATTTATGGTCAAACTTCTAAGTTCACTTAATAATTGACAACTCAAATGCACTTATTTGTGAATAAAATTACGGTAAAATGTTCTAAAACTCAATTGAAACTTCATTTATTAATTTGTTTAGTCCCATGAGTAATTTTTTCTATAAAAGTTTTTGTTATATATGTCTTTTGAATCCGTTCTCAAAAGTAAAAATAATTCTAATAGAGAGTTGATACGTAGATACCAATATTAATGTCGACTATTGATATCGATGTTATTATGCACATTTAGTTGAATTATTATGCACATTATTTGAGTTATTATGAATGTTATTTTTTTACTGAAATAGTTATGCATGATATTTGAGTTATTATGCATATTATTTTATTAACATGCATAGTAATTTTTTGAATACAAAATTAACATGAAATATCATGCATAATAACTCAAATAACGTGTAAAATAACTCAACTAAATGTGCATAATAACATCGCTATCGATAGTCGATATCAATATTAATATCTACGAAACATTATACATCCCAATAATACACAAACATGTATTGTTGAAAATTGAGTTGAAAATTTATTGACAGACGGGAGAGACAATGTCAAATTGAGTTGAAAATTCGGACCCACACCCAACAATGCGCTGTCTCCAAAAAAATCCTAAGTTACCTAATCAATGTGAGCTCCGTGATGTCAAATTCTGTCTACACTTGTAGTGGTAAGACAAAAATTTTATGAAAGAGGTCTGAGATTTAAGCTTCGGCAGAAACAATTTTAGAAATTTTTTTTCAAATTTGTTTTTTAATTTCTTTGTGAGTGTGTCAGTGTGTCGTAAACTATCGGACAAAGGCAGGACATAAATAATTTCTTTGTGTATTTCTTTTCTAGGTGGCAGGACAAAGGCAACTTGATATTTCCGGATTCAACACTCATCATAAATTCAGTACATAAATAATTCAGATCCTCTCCATTCAAACATACAGTAGAAAATTCCATTACATTAGTACATTATCATATTTTAGAGAAACAGTATTATACTCTTCGGTATATAATAAATAACTCTACTCTCCTTTTTGGAAACAATTGATGGTAGAAAAAGATTTAATTGATTTAAGTATTGTAACAGTAAGAGAGAGGTAATAATATTTTCTTTTAAAAAGATTGTTTGATGGGAAATTATTCACTGGTTATTCAATTTACTCTACTTTATAATATAGTCTTAAACACTAATATTACTGTAGAAGAGACTTTCAAACATCCTCTTCATAACACATTGCAATTTATAAGTCAAATATCTGGTATATAAAAAGATGATTTTTCTAAATTAAACTCAATAATACAGGAAATATATTTAGATAGGAATGTGTCAGATAGGATAGAATGAAAATGGAATTCAAATAGAAAATTTTCAATTAATTCATTCTATAGATGGTTAGATTTCCAAGGAATATTATAGTCAACAAAAATTCCTTTAAAGATAAAAGTTTTTCTTTGGTTAGTTAAAAGAAAAATTAAAAATTACAAAGAGTAATTTAGCAATAAGAGGGATGGATATTACCGCTAATTGTATGTTCTATGATCAGTGCAAACAATAGGACATTTATTTCTTACACGTCAAGTAGCTAAAACTATTTGAAAATGAATATCAGAGTTCAATGAATTCAATTTTGAAGTAAATTTTATTGAAAGTTTATGGGAAAAACATGTTGTCATACATGTTAAAAATAACAATAACATAGTTGTTGAATTAGTAAAAGGAGCAATATTGTGGTCAATTTGGTTAGGAAAAAAAAAATATTTGTTTCAAAAAAATGAAATTATATGTCCTTTCACTTATTAGGTTTAAATATTATCAGGACAAATTTCTAGGGTAAAAATACTAATGAAAATTTATTTTTAAAACTTTCTTTAGTATTGTCCCCAAGAAGTATCTGATTTGACAAAGAATACTACTTGTTTTCTTCTTAAAAATTATCTTTTATTAAATCCAGGAACAAATTTAGATGATTCTAGAATATTGCTATTATAATAAGTTTTAGTTACTATATACTCTTTGATTCAAACAATTTTTTTTCACCATTAACTTACTCTTTTGAGGATCAGAATCAGATGATGATGAATCTTTTTTTGGCTTCTTAGGTTTTGAAGAAAAAAAGTATGCTTATCTTACTGACTTGAAGGTTTCTAGAGGAGACAAAGAATGGTCACCTTATCCTTTTAATACTAATTCAATCTCATAGACTTCTATTTCATCTTAGTATTTTGTAAAAAAAAAAATTTTAAGTGCTTTATGTTTCATGGTGGTGTATTAATTTCTGATGGCATGTAAAACTTAGATTTCTTAATTTGATAGGAACTAATAAGACTATGTCATGATTTTGATAGTTTTAGTTGATCTGATTAGTTACTTAGCTAATATAATCTAGATTTCTTAGTTTGGATAGTTTTTTATGAACTCTTAGGTAATCTAACAATATTTTATCTTTTAAAAAAAATTGTTAGAACTTTCTTTTGTACGATCTTAGACTATATATTTCAATGAAATAGATGGAGAAACCCACTTTGAGGTAGAAAATATTATACGGCAGATTTCCAAATAAAGGGATTTAATTGTAAAATTTTAAGATAAAAGAATTAAACATCCTAGAAACTTATAAGCAAATAAAAATATGCGTTCTCAGCTGCATGCAACAATGCACATCTTTGACGTTCGTTGGTTTCTCTTTATTTATCTTTCTTAGTTGATGGAGATCAAGTGTCCATTATAAATTAATGTTTTTGTTATTTGTTGAACCTCTAACTTTTTATCTTATTTACAAAATAGAAACTTTTATGTGATAAAAACGAAGGTTGAGATCCCCTGAGTCCAGGTCTGAGACTTGAGGCCAGAGCAAACAATCGATACCAGAGACGAGCACGTGCGAGCAAAAAGACTAGATCATGCAGTTCGACAAAGGCTATCAGAGCTGACGATTGATCAACGATGGATGGAAAGACGATATGGCGATCTGGAGGTGATGACTACCTGGATGTGATGATGATCTGACGATCCGGAGGTGATGATCTGACCCGATGCTGAGATCAGACAAGCTGGAGATGATCTGATGGTCTGACGATTTGAAGATCTGACGATGTCGAGTTCAGATGATCTGAAATTGATGAAGCTGAGATCAGACGATTTAACGAGTTATTGAGCTGACAATCTGGAGTCGACGATCTCTATTAACAAAATTGATGCTAAGAGATGACTTGAGACAGATTTGTGATAGTAAGTGAGTAAGAATTTGACATGGATTCAGAGATAGCCTTGTTGTGGGCCTTTGTCTCGGAATTGTGATGTGAAGAAATTCGAGATTGATCGAGTACTAAGTGATGTGACACGGGTGTTTGAGATTGATCTTGTTTGCTGGGAGGAATGAGGGTGTTTGGAAATTTGCTCGTGGGCATGTGCGAAGTAAGGCCGAGCCCTGACGAAGCACGTTCCGGGGATTGTGCGACAGCGATATAACCCGGGCGATCTTGGGACTGGTTTCACTTAAGTTTGGGTGCTTTGGCTGGCTAAGCAACGGAGATGACAGTTGGTAGAGATTCGATATGCCATGTTGGTTAATGTGAGATATGCCGAAATGTCAGTCAAGATCATGATGGGATAAGGATAAAAATAAATTGCTATGAATGCAAGGAGATAGTAGAAATCATAGGATTTTACTAGTGTTGGGTATTGTGTTGTTATTAGAGATTTTGCAATTTTGCAAATTTTTGTTGGATTTTAGATTTAATCAAGAGGGTTTAGAATAATATTAGATAATAGAGAGTGAGTGTGTGATGGTTGAGAATATGATGATTGTTTCATTTTGGGTGTAACTTCTTTCATGGGCGGAACTACATCCAAGCAGGATGGGTAAGCCGATCAATCCTGAAAAAAAAGTTCAAAAGTTCACTTTGTATTCGATTTTTTTTAAATATGCTTATAATTTAATTTTAAAAAAAAAATATGCACTATTTTAAACCACTCTGGAGGATACAAAGATAATGAAGGACGTACACATATCATTTGACTTTATTTATTAAATTTGATGTCTCAACTCCAACAAAGACACTAAAAGATAATGAGAAAAAGACGTACACACATATCATTAGACAAAACTTTATTTCTAACATTCCAAATTACTCAATAATAAGCACTAATTAAAGATTGAATTGAAATTCTATCAGCTAAGGTTAATTGGAAGTAGAATCCCATAAAGAATCTATCTAAACTAAAGAGAGTGTAATTTCAAAAGAAATAAATGAATTCAAAATTGTCCGAAAATGAGAAGAATAAGAACTTGTAACAAATAAATGAGAGATGGATTCTAATTCGGGACAAAGAGAACACAATCCCGAACCAACCTACTCTCAAAATAAGTCTTTCTTTTGTATTTATATTATCCTCCAACACTAATCACGTAAAGACCTTAATTTTACGAAGAACTTTTAAGAACCAGATTGTGCTAGTATAAGAGACAATAACCCCCCTGTAATTTAAGAATAAGTACATGCTATAAATTGAGAATTTCCTGAAATTAACAATTTCCAACTCACAGTATCTTGTTGAGTGAAATCAAAAGGAAATGAAAGTAAAGCAGTAGTGACAAAAGCTTTATCTTGTATATTGGATGAAATTTACTATATTTGATAGAATGTTATGAAATCAAGTTAAAATAAATTACTCTCATCTATAAATTATGATAAAACTCAACCTTACATATGTAGTATTTATGTTTCAGTTAACGACAATTTTAGAGTAAATTTTATCATTTGGATGGCGGCGACGACGACGACGACGATAATGAGTAATAAAATTACATGAAGGAACGGGTTCATATAAAAAAAAATAGGATAGGATAATATTTTGCCTCACAATGCTTTTTGTTTTTTGTTTCCCCATTGTTGCCTGTAGGTTTGTCATCCACAAATTCACAGATTGAAATCACTTACTTTTCAAGACAAAAATAATGATCCTTCTTTTTATATTTGAATCGTTGGATTTCAATGAATGAATTAAATCTCATAGAAAAAACTCTCAATCAAAATCAAGCCGATCTGAGTTGTCCGTATTTTTTCTAACGACCAAGATGTGAAAATTGATGACGTGAAATGAATATACAATTCATTTTTTTGTCTTAAGTTTCTTGATCCAATGAATATAATTCTCTTTTTTGCTGAAAATAATAACAGATCCGGACCCCAAATCCACCGATAGATGGATCAATGGAGAGAGGTTGCAAGTGGCAAGTTGCAACCCAGAGATGCCAACACCTAACAAATTGGAATTAAAATACCGCGATAAATTGAACGAGATCAACTTGTACAAGAAAAAACGATGGAGACGAGAAAATGAAACGGAAGAGGCTGGAGATCCAATGTGGGCCAGAGCTGCCACGCGGCAACTCAACGCAGCCAGGGAGGCGTTTTTCGCTCCGATACATTCCCTATCGAGAAATTTCACAAATTACCTTTACAAATGTTAAATAAATAAATAAATGTATACATGGTGCTAACTTGCATTGCTCCACAGTCACAAAAAAAAAAAAAAAAATAGCGCCTAGCCGCAGACGGGAGAACGGCAGACCCGTTTGCTATTTTTGCTAGAGCCCCCGAAAGTAAAAAATTCCCAAGAACTGAAAATAAATAATTCTCACCATCTTTTCTCTCGCCCGTTTGCTATTTAAGGCGCGTCGCGTCTAGTGCTTCTTCACGTTGCATCCACCTCTCTTATCAGGTCCATTCGTTGGATTTGATTCCCTCTCTCTCTCTCTCTCTCCCTCTCCACCTCCGCTTCTTCCTCTCAAATTCTAGGGTTTCCTCGTCGCCTCAAGAGAACCAGCCCTTGCTAGGTTCTCTTCTTTCTCGCTAAACCTCCACTCGATCTGATCCGTTCGTACTTCTGCTGACCGGTCGACTGGGGATATCCGAGCCGTACAAGGGTGATCTTGGTTCCCCCTCCCCAATTTTAGCTCCCTCCTGCCTCGTTTGGGGGGGAAGCCGGGGCCTCGGCCTCGGCGGCTTTCAAAGCCCCCTTTTCTAACAGATCTGATCTTGTAATTCTTTTTTCTCGTTTTTAATTCTTTAATTTTCATTCATTAACCTTGCGAGCGGGAAGAAGATGCCGGCTCTTGCGTGCGTAGATGCTGCCATGCTGCCTCCTGGTTACGCCTTTTCGACGACCTGGGACGGCTCACTTCCCGTGCCGGAGCCATTCTCCGGCGGCACTCCCGCCACCGGCCACCACCCCCTCCTCCCAACCTCCCCTTGGTCAACCGAACTCTCTGCTTCTCTTTACCGTGTGGATGGCTGGGGCGCACCTTATTTCAACATTAACTCAGCTGGTAACATGTCAGTCCGGCCCCATGGTGCTGCCACCATGTCCCACCAAGAGATAGATTTGATGAAGGTTGTGAAAAAGGCGACCGAATCTAAATCCACTGGCGGGCTCGGCCTTCCGATGCCGCTCATTGTTCGCTTCCCTGATGTGCTCAAAGACCGCCTGGACTGTTTGAATGCTGCCTTTAAGTTTGCAGTCCAGTCAAATGGGTATGAATCCCATTATCAGGGTGTATATCCGGTGAAATGCAACCAGGATAGGTACATTGTTGAGAATCTGGTTGAATTCGGAGCCCCGTTCCAATTCGGCCTTGAAGCGGGGTCCAAACCTGAACTGCTGCTCGCCATGAGCTGTCTCACAAAAGGTTCACCTGATGCATTTCTTGTTTGTAATGGATACAAAGATGAGGAATATGTTGCCCTGGCATTGATATCTAGTACCATTGGTCTCAACACTGTGATTGTTCTGGAGCAAGAGGAAGAACTTGACACTGTAATTGAAACCAGCAGGCGAATTGGTGTGAGGCCCGTGATCGGGCTCCGTGCTAAGCTCCGTACCAAACATTCAGGCCATTTTGGGTCCACCTCTGGTGAGAAGGGCAAGTTCGGGCTCACCACATCCCAAATCCTGTCGGTTGTTACAAAATTGCGTCAAGTAGAAATGCTTGATTGTCTCCAGCTCCTGCATTTTCACATTGGGTCCCAGATTCCATCCACTGCTTTGCTAGCTGATGGTGTCAGCGAGGCTGCGCAGGTATACTGTGAATTGACACGTCTC